>CAUYON010102394.1:0-16239 GCA_963573935.1 Arctocebus calabarensis | reverse complement strand
AAGGAAGAGCAGAGAGAGGGAAGGAGCGAGGGTGGTGGGGTCTTGGTGTGTGCCACACCTTTTGGGGGCAAAACACGATTGTAAGAGGGATTTTACCCAACAAATGCAATCAGTGTAACATGTTCCTTGTACCCTCAATGAATCCCCAACAATTAAAAAAAAAAAGGTAAAATAAAAGCAAAGAAAAAAATAGTTATTTCCTGTATTTGATTCTGCTTCTTCGTTGTTTACAGAAGAAGGATAACTTCAGACTTTGTAGCCAGAAATGATTTTTCCCAATTGTATGGAAAACTCTGCTTTTATAGACCTTATAGACCTAGTAAGAGAAGAGACTCAATAAATAATTTTTGGAAGAATTGAATTAATGACTAAAACTCAGATTTACATTGATTCTTGAAATTGATAATTTTTGATGATTTTTAATCTATGATTTATGTGATTTAGTTTTATATGTAATTTTAATTAACCAAGAAAATCAGACTCCAATGGAGGCAATTATGCCTTCAGTGTGAAATCTCAACCAAGAATGGACCCTTTATGCTTTAGCTGATGTCTAGAACTGTACATCTGGAAATCTTAGGACATTTCTGTAGACTTCCTTTTTCAAACAGATCCTTCTGTCTATGTGGGCTTTGGGTCTTTAGGTTAAACTATTTTTCTTTGGAGAAGAAGATTCTTTCTTAGATTGCATTTACAGTTTATTCAAGGAATATATCCTTGCTCCTTTTAGGCTGAATTGAATTGTGTCCCAAGACAAGAAGTTTATAATAGGGATTTCACTATTCATACTTGATCTTAGGTCAAAAGATCAGGAAATGGCTGGAAATTTACCAGGGCAATTAAGCCTCTGTGACCTGGGTTGGGGATCGTTAGACAGGATTGTTGAACTCTTTGTAAGGAAAACAACCTCACTAAGGATGTGGGCATGCTATTGGTTGTTGAGTTTGTGGTTGTGAAAGCCAGGAGGGATAGTGGATTTGAAGACCTATGATAAGGGGTGATAAGATTGTATTATTGTCTCACTGATAAATATACAAAATGGAGAATTAAGCTTGGTAAATACCTCAGCAGAGGATGATTGAAGAAAAAGCCAAGATTATTGTATTCACAAATAGTTATCTTTTAGTTTCACTATTTCACAATATTGTACAATAAAAAACATTTCACATATGGAAGTGTTTTATAAGTGACCAGACTGCATTGAATTTCATTTAGGATCACAGGATACTTGTTTGTGAGAATTATTCTGCTAGCTTCCTGAAAAAAATGCTAATATGATAACACATAGTCCAGTGGGTTTTGGCATTCTTGTTTCTCAATGTGAAAATCTCTTTCCCCCTCCCCCCAGGGTAACAAAGAGAGGTTTTATTTAAGAAAAATAAAGAGACAAGTTAGAGTACTTCCAAAGAGCATTGGAAGTGGGTCCCCCTCATGAAGGAGAAAATATGAGAGAAATCTGCAAATCACTTTTAAATGTTGTCAACAGTGTTTGACATGTAAGATTGGATAGATGATTGTTATAAGGTGAATTTTTCTCCCCCCAATATGTATGTTGAAGTCCTAACCCTAATCTTTCAGAATTTGACTTCTTTTAGAGAAAGGGTCTTTATAGAGGGAACCACGTTAAAGTGAGTTCATTAGGGTGGGCTCTAATCCACTGAATGGTGTCCTGATAGGGGAAAATTTGAATAAATTCAAAGACCATGGGAAGAGACATTGAGAGAAGAGGGCCATCTACGAGCCAAGGTGAAAGGCTGCAATAGATTCCTCCCTCATAGTACTGAAAAGGAGCGAACACTTTCAGTGCCTTATCTCAGACTTCTAGCCTCCAGAACATTGTGAGATAAAGAATTTCTGCAGTTTAAGCCACCTAGTTTGCAGTACTTTGTTACAGCAACCCTAGTCAACCAATAAAAGGGTCTTTGCAGAATTGCAGGGAAGGTCAGACTATTAAGTTTGCAAATTCATCCTAGAAAAAGTGCTATATATATCATTGCCGAATATCACTACAGTCACATTTGAAGTACTCCTCTAGAAGCTATGCACTGAAACCAGTGCCTTGTCCACCCTTCAAAGCACCTCAAAGCACCCTCCAAGTGCCTCATATGATGGTAGCTCTGATAGCTGTTTCAGAAAGAGTTCCAAAATTGCTTGAAAGGGTGGACTAGGCATTGGTATCAGTGGCATAGCTTGCCCGGGGGAGTACTTCAGAGGTGACATAGTGATATTCAGCAATGAGGTATGTAGCACTTTTCCTAGGTTGAGTTCATCAAATTAATGGTCAGACCTTGTATGGTGTCAACTCTGATGGTCATTCCAGAAAAAGAGGTGCAAAATTGCTTTGTAGGGTAAATGAGGTGCTGGCATTGGTGCATAGCTTCCCAAGGGGAGTACTTAGAAGGTGACCATAGTGATATTCAGCAATGAGGTTTGTAGCCCTTTTTCTAGGATGAGGTCATAAACTTAATTATCTGACCTCATATTCTCCATTGACTGTTGGTAGGAGGAAGAAGCACGTAGGAGCAGTGTGCCACCAGGAAACGCCTCAACACTGGAGGACTGTCAGGGCAAGCAATCAGTTCATGTGTTTTGAGGATGGATACAAATGCCATCCAGACTGGGAGAATACAGCAACGCAGCAGACCCAGCCCAAGATTGACTAAGAGCTTGTCACTTTGTGTTCCTCTGATTGGGAGTAGTTTAGAAGTAGAGTGAAACTTGAATTTTCGTTATGAGTTGTGAGGAGAATTTTAAGGTTTTAAAAGAGATTATTTGGGGTGCATAGATGATTTGGAAGAAAATCACATAAACACTAAATTTTGCCATTTGCATTTAAGAAAGTTAATAACATACTCCAGCAGAGTTATTTTACACTTCATTGCTTTGAAGGATTATGAAATACGGGGAACATGTGTAAATTTTAATACTTTAATTAAACGTTTAGGACTTCTGTCTGTCTCTCTAACTCACTATGAATTAGGTGGGTGACAGTGCAGATGCTTGATCCCTGACTCATCTTTTTACCTACTTGCCCTTCTGTTGATAATAAAAATTGTTACTGCAGTTAAAATGGCAACTGTCCTAACATGTACAAAACAAAGAAAGACGTCCAAATGTTACCTCCCAAACAATGAGAACGTATTAGTGGTGGAAGTGAAAGGCCCCAAGACACTCATTGAGTGAGTGAGGCTGTGAGAGCGGCCCCAGGCCTGTCAGCAATCTGGTATCATTGAAGCCTTTCCAGTTCCCCTTTCCAGTGTATAATTTAAAACTCACTTGGTCACTGCTGCTCGGCTTGATTACAGCAGTTCTCAGGCTGTGAGGAGTTAAGCCAAAGTGGTTTTCATTAATTTGCCTTCTCCCTGAAGATTTTAGGCTTGCTATTTCAAAGAAAGCTGAATACCACAATGAGCCAACTATTTGGTGAGAAATTTCTCCTCTGGGAGAGAGCTGTTTGCTGTGGTTCCAGGCTTTCAAATGTCAAATGTTACTCATTCCCGCTTTGGCTCTCGTAAGTATGTGTAGTCCTTCTTCTTCTTCTTTTTTTTTTTTTTAATTTGAGAATGTTTGCTTCCACTGGTAGCTCAGGGAACTTTTACTTGCTGTTTGAAATCTAACCCTGGAACACAAAAAGTATGACTAATCCTACTTACTGGAATTTCAAATGTTTTCATCAAGGCCACAGTTTCCATTTCCAATTTTATATAATAAGGGCAAAATACCAATTGGCAAACATACTTTTTTTTCTCTTTGGTGGTGTACATCAAACTATCTACTGTGTTATAATAAAAAGAGACATTTCATAAGAGTGATTTTTGCAATTAAAAAAAAATCTTTCCAAGAGTCTTTAAGGAGTGGAGAATTCATGATAGGAGTCCCCAGTTAAGATGTTTACTCAATGAAACACTTAAAGTTAACCTTTCAACTGCTTTTCATCTTCTGTACAGCAAAGGTATTAGGTTATCTCTAGGCAAGAAAAATGATACATACACTGGAGTCACAGCTAATGGAAAGGTTTTAGAACATTCAAACACTCATGCTATAGCAATGACTTGGTTAAGGAACCATTGTGATGACCTTTGGAAAGATGAAAGAATCATCTAACCAAAACTAAGTTTTTGTCTTCTTCTACAGCAATCATTTATCACTTTCTTATGTCCTAGAGCTCCAAATATGGATTTCTAGAGTGCTGTTGAGAAGAATTTATATGAGAAAGTCCTAGTGGAGTTAGGATGAGATTTACTGACCAGGCACTTCTAAGGCAATCTCTGACTAGCTTAAAGGAAATATAGATATGAATTTGAAATGACCTAAAAGAAATTCCCCACTCTTCTCTCAAAACCATTGCCTGGAGAATTGAAAAACAAGACCCACAGGTCCCACTCCTAGAGTTGCCAGTTCAGTAGGTGAATGTATTTACTTTTTTCCCTTTCGTTATGTTGGTCATGGCCATATGGGGGAACTTTTGACCCAATTATCAGTGTGTGACTATGATAACAAAAGAAATTATTCTGAAATATTGGATCAACTTTATAGGGTCTGCTAAATGTGATGTGTAAAGATAAAACGAAGCTTTTGTTTCATCTCCAGATCACTTGAAATCTTCTGTTGGGGGATTCTTTGACTCTTAATGAACTAGTACACTTGTGGGTAAATTGATAAACACTCAGCTGAAATTTTTCTTGGAAAAACAGAGTCGTAAACTTGGGTGGATATCAGAAACACCTGTGGAGCTACTTGAAAACACATTTTCTCTAGACCTTCTGAATCATAGTTGTAAGGAGGTCTGAATTCAGACCTCATGGCACTCTAGCCTGAATTCAGACCTCCCTACAACTTATGTAAACCTCACAGTTAATTTTGAAAAGCAGCTTATTTTGAGAATCTCTGAATCATACTAATGAGGAAAAATACAGCCTTGGATACTAACTGAAGCTGATTTGCCTATACAAAGGCCACATTGATTAATTGAGATGGCTAAAATCGATTTGTTTCACTATTCCATGATTACCCTCTAGATTTAATCAACAGATATTTGGATAATGGTCATAAGTTTCATTGTTAGGGCAGGAGAATTCTAACACTTGAGGTATATAAAACCTTTCAAATATAGCTTAAGGTGAATCTTGATATGTGGGTAAGATCTGTACAGAGAGTGGAGAGTAGAACATTCCAGGTAAAAAGGACAAAATTAATAGAATGATTAAGATGCAAGGTAGAATCCCATGCTGGCAGGACAGTGTTAATAGCAAAGCATATGCAATGGGGAATAATGGAATACAAAATTGCACTGAGTGCAGCTGGGTGCCATTGCTCACCCCTGAATCCTAGCAGTCTGGGAAGTCAAGGTGGGAGGATCACTTGAGCTCGGGAGTTCTCACCAGCCTGAGCATGAGTGAGATGCCATCTCTACAAAAAATAGAAAAATTAGCCAGGCATCCCAGCTGCTCAGGAGGCTGAGGCAGGAGGATCACTTGCATTCAGTAGTTTGAGGTCTGTGAGCTAGGCTGATGCCATGGCACTCTAGCCTGGGCAACAGAGTAAGACTCTGTCTCAAAAAAAGTAAAATAAAATAAAATAAAATTGCACTGAGTAGATTGAACCATTACAACATTTTGGGGTGTGTACAAGAGAAAAGGGATGACATTTTATTTTGATAGGCTGTGAAGAAGTTTGGAGGCTGGGCTGTGGTAGTAAAGAAGTGAGAAGAGATGGGACTTAATCTACATATTGGCCGCAGAACTAGAGCAGGACAGATTCAGAAAATGTGTATGGGAGTAGCCTAAATCAAAACTATTTCTTTTGCAGATTATTTAGAAATTTCTAGTTTGAGAAGAAATCATATCACGCAGAATAAGACATTAATAAAAACTGTCTCTCCAGTTGCAAAATAACTTCTTTGGTCAAATTGGCTACTTGTTTAAATGATCAGCAAAAACATTCAGACACAGAACTAGCAAGATTTTTTGGTTACGTCCCTGGGCAAAACTTTTTTCACTTGAGTGTATAATCATTCTAATTTGTAGTTTGTGTAGGAAGCAGACAGGCATTTGGGTATTTGGGTATTATGAATAAGAAGGTAAGACAAATGAGTATATATGATTTAACTATAAAGCTATCTGAATAGTCTTTTTGCCCCAGTATATGTGTTTGCATTTTTTAATGATTCTAGATGTGCAAGTGACAAGTTGAAAGAAAAGATACTGGAATTTTCTTGGCCTCCTTCCATCATGCCTCTAGTGTCTAGTATCTTCCATGATCTACTTCAAAAATTGCCTTGTGGGTGAATATTTCCTTAGATGCTCTTTTACACACGTCACCTCCTTTGTGATGGCTTCAGTTGTTCTTCACCTCTTCTCTCTCATTCCTATAGTCTTGATGCCAAAGGACTGAAATCAGCAGAGGCCTGTGGTCCAAGGCAGCAGGTGGCCTCTGTTAAAAGCAGAGAACTCCCTCTGCTGCCAGGACAACATAATGGAGCCTCAGACTAGCTGGGGTGGACTCCTGGAATCTCTGGATTTTGGAGCAGAATAGAGAGCAATGGGGGTCAAGAAAGAATTGGAAAGATCTGCTTTGAGATACAGATATCAAACCTTGATACAAGGTTACAAACTAACTTCAAAGTTTGAAAGTCGCTTACTGATGGAAGTGTTTTCCTATTTAGTTCCACAAACATTCTCTGACAGGGAGTATGGCAATTAACAGGGATGACACAGTCTTTGTTCTTATGGAGCCTAGCCTCAAAATGAGCTCCATTTTATGTAAAAAGGGGGAACATAGGCTATATACCACCTCATTGCATTCTTTGACCCTACGTCTGTTTTATGGGAATAAGCTGAGCCTAAGGAAAGCCTGCAGGCTTTACTAGATTCAATATTGTGATATTGTGTTTCTCCATGTCTTTAAGCACGAGAGTGAAATAACTATCACAGACATGAGGTGCCCGCTCTTCAGATGGGTGTACAGGAGTATGTGACGACATATATATGTGACGATATATAGCAACCCAGAGGCTTTTTCTCAGAGGACCAGTCCAATTTCTCTTGTACCTTATTTTCTTTTTGAAGTTACTAATCTTGGGAATTTTTTTTGGAGTTCTGAAGAATTGTTTGAAGAATCAACTAGAAAGTTTATTTTAACTCAGTTTAGTGTTCCATTATATGAATATAGTGTACATTTTTTGAGCCAATTCCCTTGTTGATATTTAGGTTATCTCCAGTTTTATGTTCTGACACACATAAGCTCCGGAATTTTTTTTTTTTTTAAGCTCCGGAATTTTTGTTTAAATCTCATTCCAATCAAATGTTAAAGATTAACCTCGAATATTACTATGAACTATAAAGGGTAAAGATATTTTGTCCATCACACTATCAAATACATTAATGCCAATAGGAATTTTTCTTAATAAACAATGAAAGCTTCTATTTATTTTACTCTGTCAAAATGATTTTTGACAGAGTGGCAACTGGAGTTGGACTTTGTGTTAATACTTAGGTTAAGTGCATCTCATGTTATTATGCCTTAGTGGGGACAATTAAGTAGAATTATAACTTGTCCTTGTTATAGTACCTTTTGTCTTCCTAATCCATCTTTGAACTCCTCCATTGCTCCCCCTTAGGTGTCTGTTCCGTCCTAGGGGAGAGAATGTGAGCAGACTTTTATTGCTTAGGTTACTTTGACAGAGACACATTAGGATTTGTCTCAGCAGCAGCATCTCTCCTTAGAGGCACAACCATTGAGCATGCCAAGAGCTTGCTAGAAGACTTATTCTCATGCTGGTCATTCTCTCTCTCAGCTTTGCCATACCCTCAACTGGAATTTAAACCTGAAGTTAGAAGGAAAATGCTCTTGACCAGTCTTTGAGGATGTCTTATCCAAACTTACAGCCTTGGTTCTTTAAATATGAAGATTAATCAAGCTCAATAAATACTTTGGTATTTTTGAAAGAAATTGACAATTTTTCAGTATTGAGAAAGTCTCTAAAGTATAAACTTCTCCAAGAAGAATATATTGGATATATTATATTGGTCATATATTTCATCTTTTTATTCCAGATGGACTGTTTAAAAGCTAGATAACACAGCATTGGAATGTTAATTCACATTTTGGGTTCAGTTTCATAGCTCAGCATATGGTATTTATTAAGGGTTCACCTGAACCTGAGGTTTATTTTATTTTTTAACTAGATACTTCCAAGTTTGAAATATCATTTAAGAGATCAATTCTTGGCTCTATTAAGTTTCTTAAGTTACCTTTTCCAGGTGCTGTTAACATCAGATATTGTCCTTTTTTTTTTTTTTTCTTAAACTTTCAGTGCCCAAAACTCCCAGTAGATGTCATTGTAAGGCAGATTTGTTTAATAAGGCTTTTCTAGGACAGTGAATAGAATTGCTGCATGTGGTAGTGATGTGATACATGTATTGGGTACTGGATTTAATTCATTCTGGGTTCTCATGGGTGACATTTGTTATACAGAAGTAAGGAGATTCCTGATTTTCTTACTTGTCCTTCCATAATGTGGGAGAATTGCTTTCCTTCAACATAAGTTAAGGAACAAATAACAGCATGCTTTTACTCAAGCATTTACTGGGCTACCAGCTTAGCATAAAGCATGGCTATGCTCCACCAGGGACAGAAGAGCCGGCGGGAGGAGACACTTTCTCAGACATATAAGAGAGTAAGCTAAGGAGTTGAGATTGCAAAGGAGATAGGCCGCACTGATTTTATGCCCTTAGTTCTGAAGGAAAAATATAAGTGGGCATAAACTCATGTGCTCCAATATAGCACAAGGCTGATCCTCATCTGAAAAAGAAAGTCTAGTTATTAACATGTATATTGAAACTGTCTGACTGATTTTGCTACTCTCAAACTAAGTAGAAAAAAGTTTTTCCCAGGGGAAAGCCAGGATGCATTGGTGTATTTAGTATAAACGTAAATGAAAGCCGATCTAAATTCTCTTTAGTTTCCATGCAGAAATATGGTGATACATTTTGTTACCTATGAAGATCTCATTCTGTTACTCTTCTACCAAGTAAGAGCTTGGTAGTTATTTTCCACTTTTGCATTGCTTGATGGGAATTTTAAAACTAAAACCCATTGAGGAAACTCCTTCTAAAAAGCCCAAACTATCCCCTATATAGTGTAATAGTAACAGAAATACTAACTTTTTGGAAAATTTTAATAAAATGTATCTAGAAGTTAATTATTTTCTATAATTGCAGGTTATCAGGCAAAAGAAACACCCTGTACCAACAGTTGTGGGGCAAAAATCTTAGGAAATAGGTACAAAATAGGGACTTGGATATAGCATTGAATATTCCAATTAATATCTCCACTTAACTGACTCACCAGATTACTCAATTTCCTTTTTTTCCTGAAAAATGTACTCTCTAATGTGTACATCATTCTGAAGCTGAAGGGTCCTCCCTCCTCTGTTTTCCTGGAGTTGTGTGCTTGCCATGTACTGTGTCGCAGGCCTGTTTATGCCACCTACCCTTGCCACTGAATTAAAGTGGGTAGGTAATATTATGGTAACCAGTGGAACTCTAAAATAAAAGGGAATTTTATTTCTGTGAAAAGTGATGATTTTGCCTGCAAAAGACTCAGTAAAAGAATTGCTCAATTCCTGCTTAAGAATTGCTCTTAAATCAGAATGTAGATGAAACAAGTATGAGAAATTGAAGGGGAAATCGAAAATCTTGAAGGATTTTGTGCTAAAATTTTTACAAAAATGTCTGTGAGTTCTTACTGCACTTAAAGTGAATTAGAATTTGGAGAGAATGTCTTGTGAATGTGGCTTATATGCACATAAAGAAAGATGGGGTGGGTTTCTGATCAGGTAATATGCACTCAAAAAAAGGGAGACACTATATTAGAGGATTGGTGAAGGGGTGTTTATTCTTGGGTTTTAAGTTACAATATTTGATTTTTAAAAAATTCTTCACTTCATTCAATTTTTCTTGGTCTCACCCAGAATAGAAACATTCATCTGGTGAGACCAAGGTCAATAGTACAGCACAAACCCTGTAGTGACTGTGTTCTCAAGTCACGGAACATAGGCCCTACAGAGTTTGTGCTATACTATGAGGGGCACTCTTCAGATGAGCTCAGGAATTTTCTAGGTATATGTTTTGCTCTTTTTAAAAAAATTTATTTTATAAACAGGTTAATATTTTAAACTAGTGAATGTCTTTGGAATGCTTTTATGCTAGATAATGATGCCACTTTACTTTTTATATGGAATATGATTTTGAGGCAATTTTACTAATTCTGTAAATAACCATTCTGTCCTACTTAGCCCTTGTTGGCATGCTGAAGTTCTCACCATGCTGACTTAGAAGGGAAGTTGAGAAAACTGACCAAAACAAAGGGGACTAAACCCTGTCATGCCCTAGTCAGGTTTGGTTCATAGGCAGAAAATTCTAATTTGACGTGCAAGACAGTGGGACCAGGAGTATCCTAGATCTAGGGTGAGGCCACATTTTCAGGCCATGTCTTGGTTTAATATAGGTCCCCAAATCCTTGCAAATATTAAAAAATAGGTACATGCTCTGCATAATCCTCACCTTGCTATGTATACTTCCAGTCTCACATATTAGCAAGATACTGTGACAATGGGGATTGTGATGACAAAAGAGTCTTTTCATTAGTTTGCATCCATCAGGTGTAACTCCAGAGTTGTTCATCTTTGCAATAATTCCACGGTTGCAGTTGGGGTAACTGTTTTCAAAGGGATAAACCTCTTTTTGAAGTGTTCAGGGGGCAATAGATAGGGATGGGAATGGGAATGAGGGAGAGAAGATGGGAGGGAGAAGATGTAGGGAAGAAAAATAGATCACTTGCTTAGAAGGTAAAATAGCACTTGTTGGGGTCTACTTTCTTAGCTTTTGCTTTTTCTTGAGCTCTAGTGGAAAGACATTTACTTATTTGCATTATTAGCCAAGTTAAATGGAATAACAACAAACACTGATCATTTAAAGTCCAGATCTACACAAATGTCTCCTAGTCATTTTAAATTTAAACTTTTCCCCTCAAGCATTTGGTCTTATAAAGGAAAATGACATAATTAGCTTGAGAAAGATAGTTTAGAGAAAAATGTAGGAGTAAGCATATCCTGCAGTAAATAGAACAAGTGGAAAACTAGTTTCCAATTGCCATTCATTCTCCATCAGAAAAATTTAATTATAACGGGTATATGTAATTTATATTTCAAAGAAAGGATAAGCATAAAACATTAAAATTACTGTCATGTAACTTTGTAACTTAAAGACTTTTCCATTGCTGAATTTAAGCATCTGGGGAGAATTCCCAGAGCAAGTCTGGATGTATCTGATAATGGGATTGATTTCCCCCACCTGGCAGGGTGTCGCTTTATCATCTGGGCTGGGGTGCAGTGATGCAATCATAGCTCACTGCAGCCTTGAACTCCAGCCTCCCAAGTAGCTGGGACCATTGGTGCACACCACTATACTCAGCTAATTTCTAAATGTTTTGTAGAGACAAGGTCTCATTGTGTTGCCCAGGCTGGTCTTGAATTCCTCAAGCAATCCCTCTGTCTCCCAAAGTGCTGGGATTACAGTGTGAGCCACTGTGCCTGGCCAGGATTGATCTTTGAGCTTTATAGCCACATGTTAAGATTCTGACTGTTCTCTTTCTCTGTCAGTAGTATATTGTTTTGGGGGTGACATCTTATGTAACTTTGGCACAGAGTTATTTTCTGCCTCTGAGTGAATTGCTAAAGTTGAAATTGTTGGTTTTCTGGATTTGTTTTGTCCCTAAAGCCTAATGCCTTAGCCTTGAATGGGGTAAAAAGTGCTAGCTTATAAAAATTTTACTTTGATTGTCAGGAGGCTTGAGGTTTTGGAAAAGGGAATGGGCTCGGTATTAGAAGATTTTGGTTCTTTTCCTAATTCTGTTCTCAGTGGGTGACCTTGGCTACTTCAGTCTGGATACTTTCTTTAAGGACATAATTTTCTATTACAATGGAGAAAAATTTTTAAAAAACATGATCTGCATTTTCTTAGCAATTCTGTCCACAGGATTTTGAAACTTGTTTTGGGGAAAAATTTCAAATGAAATGACATCAGCAATCCAGGTACATTTTGGCTACTCTGATTCTAATGTGCACACTTAGAATCTACTTTGTTGATGAAAATAGTGGGTAAATTCTAGGCGGTATTTCTAGACCATGGTTGTGACTTATGGCATTCATGGAGCTCCCAGTAGTCTAAGCTGTAGTTCTGTTATTTCTTATTTCTAAACCTCTTTTGTAGATTCCATGTTTAGCTTGAATGGAACTTTGGTCACATGAGTTCAGTGTGGTTGATGAGCCCGTACAGGCTGCTGTAGGAAGAAGCGGCTGGCCAGGATGCCTTGCATCTCATTGGGCCTTACACAGATTTTTTTTTAAAACTTAAAATACCATAGTTTTAAAAAAGGAATAAGCAGTAGATTCTCAGGACAAAATGTAATGAAGGTCAAGATGAATCCATGTTTGCTTTTTTTTTTACCTTCAGGGAAAAAGGCACTTTGGTACTATTTTCCACAAATACAACTGCCACATTCATTTAAAAAGGGAAAAGAAGTGTGGCTTGAGCGGCAGCAGGCACACTAATTGTCAAAATAGCCACTAACACCTAGAGACACTGGTCAGTGCCGAGCTCACGGAGCTCAGGACCCCACGGGCATCACTTTGTTTAATTCTCATAGGGTCCCCACAAGGCAGGTCTGAATATTATCCACATTGCACAGATGAGACAAAAAAGGTATTGACAGATTAACTGCCTTGTTCAAAATATTCTAAAACTGCCAATCTTTTTTATCTTTTTGAAGTTTTTAATTGATATTTTACCTAAAACTCTTAAGTTTTATTTCTCCTGCCTACGGTAATTCTTCAAAATATGTAATTTAATATGATCTAAGACATAAATTTAAGCATTGGTGAAGTCATTTCATCATGGGGAAAAGGTTTTGATAGAATTTATTCTATTTGAAGAAAATTCTGTATAGTAAATTTCACATTTACTCAAAAATAAGTAATGAAGTGATTATTTTGTAAAACATCTTTTTACTTAAAAATGATTACTGATAAGGACCTTTAAAGTGTGTTATTCTCCTATCCATTTGATGTTATGTGACTAGATTTAGAATTACAGAATTTTGTTCAAAAAAAGTAAATGCCTTTTTGTCTGTGGTTTTTTAAAAAGGGTTTGTGGCTATTGATGGTGAGGGAGGTTGTGTATGTATGGGGATAAGGGTAAATGGGAACTCTCTGCCCTTTCTACTCAATTTTTTGTGAGCATAAAACTGCTCTTAAAAGATAAATAACATTTCTTAATTTACAAAAGGGAGTCTGTTAGAATTTTAGCCTGGTGACTCACTATGTGTGTGATGTTGAGCAAGTTATTTAACTCTCTAAGCCTTGGCTTTTTGTTTTGTGAAGTGAAGATAATATCAGATCTGATACCAGTATTGAGATAATTAAAAGAAATTTACATGAGTATATATGGCTCCTGGCTCATTATGCATAATGAAAAACATACTGGATCCTCACCCTTTAAATCCCCTTATGTCACACTTGAGGGACATAGTGCATTTACAGCAGAGTAGGACTGAACACAAGTATTTTTTCTCTTTGTCTGAATACAAGTATTCTTTCTCAAGCATTTTTTATAATCTCACATACTTACCAGAAACCCAGCTTGGTGTGATGTGAGATGTCTGTCTTTGCAGGTGGAAACTTGTGTGATTTGCAGCGTGGGGGATGGTGAAAGGCCCTTTAAGAAATGTACTATGGAGCAATAGGCTGTTGCCTGTCAAAGAACCTAACTGGGTTCTATAGTCTGGTGAGGAGATTTGAAGCCTACTGGTTTTGACAGGTGAAAAGCTCTGCACTTTAGTCATGGATGAGCCACTTCCAGAAAAGAATAACTCACTCTGTCTTCTGGATGGCTTAATTGCTTAACTGTCAAATGGTTTCTTCTAGTCCTTTCTGACTTTATTATTTTGATTCTCCAAATCATGAGCACATCTACTCTACAAAGCAGAGGTTTTTAACCTCTTGGCTTCACGTACTGCTTTGAGAATTTGATGAAAATCACGAACCTGCTGCTCAGAAAATGCATCCTCATATGCATGGCAGCCTTTGCAAAGTGATTCATTCAATTTCAGGGAGCTAGCCTCTGCTGTAAAAAATTTAGACACTAAAAACAAATATACAGAAAGGAAGCAAAACTAATATTGGAAAATAAGAGTGAAATATGGAGCAGTTATTACTCTCTATTTGAAAATGAAAAACCCTAAAATGTCTACCCCAAGAAAAATGTTAAACACAAAGGCTTATTTCTTAGTGTAAGTGGATAGGCTGTGGTTAAGGATGTAAGGTGGCCAAGGGTAAAGAGGGTCGGTAAGAACTGTCTGAGCAAAAAGCCCCCCCTAATTCCAAGGCAGCAAAGGCAGCTGATATTTAAAATATTTATTTAAATAATAACACTTGAATAAACATAATTTTGCCTTTCATTAACATCACAAGACTTTAAGAACCATGTTTAGAAAAAAAATAGTATGCACTATAGCAAAAAGATAGCGTACTTTAGGAGGGAAATCTTCAGGAGGAAAAGAAATGATAGGATGTATTTCATCATGTAGAAGGTGGTTCTGAGAGGCTGTTTGAGAACTAGGGTAGAATTAGCTATCGTCACACAGAAAACTAAGGGGAAAAAAGCAAAATGGGAAACACTACTTTCTTAAAAAGTAAAATAAAAGTTGTACATATAGGAAATAACATACCACATGGCTTAGCAGTGACAGTTTACATGACCACGGTAATTTAAAGAAAAATAGTAAAAGTTGAATAGATTATACTTAAAGTTGATAATCTAAGAAATACCAACATAAGCACAGTTTTTAGAAACTCGGAAGCAAATACTTGAGAAAATGTAAGGCATTAAATTGTTTATTATGGAGATTAAATTTAGATTCAGAAATGTTAGGCTGGGGACAGCAGTTTTTAAAATATAACTTAAAAATGCTAGATCTTTTAAAAAAATAGTTTCATATGAAAGTTGTGTTTTGGAGTTCTCTTGAATAATTGTAAGATTTGAAAATACTGGACTCCAATTCCTAAAATGCAAGCCAGTCTGGACCTGAGAATCAGCTGCTACTTTAAGAAGGGACTGTGTTCTCATGTCTTCTTTCCCTAGCCAGCCCCATCCTCTTGCTGTTCTCAATTTGCATTTTCATTTTCTAGCCTTCCCTTTTCTCCCTAGCTTTGTTCAGGTATGATTGATACTTAAAAAATAATATGCATTTAAGGTATACAACTTGATGTTCTGACATATGTGTACATTGTGAAATAATCACAATGATCAAGCTAGTAAACATATTTATCATGTTATATAGTTGACATTTTGTATTCCAAAAATTTTTCCTTTTTAAATTTTTTTTATTATATCATAGCTGTGTACATTAATGCAATTATGGGGTACAAGTTGCTGGTTTTACATATATTTTGAAATACTTTCATCAAACTGGTTAACATAGTCTTCACTGCATTTTCTTAGTTATCATGTTAAGACATTTATATTCTACACTTAGTAGATTTAACATATACCCTTGTAAAATGCATCATAGGTGTGGTCCCATCAATTACCCTCCCTCCACCCATCCTCCCCCCTTATTTCCACTCCCCTTCCTCTTTTCCCTTCATCTTGGACTGTAGTTGGGATATAGCTTTCATATAGAAGTGTGGGTGCTTATAAGTTGGTTTCATAGTAGGGCTGAGTACATTGGATTCCTTTTCTTCCATTCTTGAGCTACTTTGCTAAGAAGAATATGTTCCAGCTCCATCCATGTAAACATAAAAGAGGTAAAGTCTCCATCTTTTTTAAAGGCTGCATAACATTCCATGGTGTACATATACCACAATTTATTGATCCATTCATGGGTTGATGGGCACTTAGTCTTATTCCATGACTTAGCAATTATGAATTGGGGTGCAATAAACATTCTGGTGCAAATATCTTTGTTATAAAGTGATTTTTGGTCTTCTGAATGTATATCTAGTAGAGTAATTGCAGGGTGGGAATGCAAACTAATACATTCCTTTTGGAAAGATGTTTGGAGATCACTTAGGGATCTGAAAATAGACCTGCCATTCGATCCTTCAAAATTTTTAAAATTTTCTTGTACAGAGAACACTTGAGATGTACTGTTTAGCAAATTTAAGTGTGCAATACAGTT
>CAUYON010102392.1:0-20139 GCA_963573935.1 Arctocebus calabarensis | reverse complement strand
CCGACCGCCCGCCTGGAGGGCCGGGGGCGTGCTCCCTCCACCCCCGTGGGGGGGGGGGGGGGGGCCGCCCCTGGGCATGAGGAAGGCAGATGAAGGACACGGAGGGACACTTTCTGAACTTCAGAAATGAAAGTTCACTTTCTGAACTTCAAATGAAAGCACTGATAAGGGGGCCAAATCCGCTGCCAGCCCGAGTGCTCCTGGGGACTTGAGTCTCTCATGCTAACGCAGGAAAACCTTTTAAAAATTGCTGCCAAGAATGAATATGGAGTAAATTCTGACCTTGGGTCACTGGGGCTCTGGGATTGGTGCCCTTCTGTCTCTGACTAGTTTTGTTTCTTGGGAGAGATAACTTTACCTGAAAAAGAAGATTATCTGAGCTCCAGTTTCCTGTCCGGGAAAATGGGATACGTTGAACCCTATAATCTCAGAGAAACACTCAAATACAGAAGCTCTGTGACTCCAGTTTCATTGTTCCATAGCCTGGGAAATGGAGGCCTTGAAAACTAAATGTCTTGCCCAAACTGACACAGTCAGCACGTGGCAGAAATGAGGCTAGGCCAGGCCCCTTTACCTGCCCCAACCCCCGGGTCCTGTCCCCTCCACGGTGGCTGCTCCTCTGCAAACACAGCAGGATTTTTGTCACGTTGTGCAGTGCGGGTAGGAGTTTGAGTCTCCTGGGACTCTGAGCCTCATCTTGTCTTCCTCTCCCACAGTTTACATTTGTTAAGTCGCCTCTAAAATGGTCATGCTTTGGATAAGGCCCTCATTCCCTGACGGCAAGCAGAACTGAATGATTCATCCTTGCCAGCGTCCGGGCTGGGCTCCGCACACGGATTCTCCAGGTCAGCTGCATCTGGGCTCCGGAGATGCTGCCGTGGAACTGAGAGGGGCAGCCCCTCTGCTTTCCTTCCGGGATCCGCAGCAGCTTGAGCTCCAAAACACATTCCCACCTGCGCAGTTGGCATCCGTCAAGAAGCTCCTCTGTCAGTGTTGGGCTGACGGTACTAAACACACCGACCATTTGATACCAAACACGCGGAACACCCGGTGCATCAAGAACAGAAATAACCGCTCTAGAAAGTCGGGGTCTCCGTTCCACATGCTGTCGACCAACCAGCTGTGGGCAAATCGTGCCACATCTTTGACTTTACACGTCACATCTGCAAGGTTAGAAGTTTGAAGTGAACAATCTTAAAGGGTCTTTCATGACCCCAAACAGGGTATCTTAATTTGCCACTGTTGAAAATTCTTGGGCTGAGCAATTCTCTGTTGGAGGGGCTCCTTGGAGCAGCATCTGGAGCCTCTGCCAACTTAACGCCAGGAGCACCCCCAAATGTCTGTGGACATTGGCAAATGCCCCTGGACCGGCCAAGCACCCCGTTTTCAATCTCTGACCTAAAGGAATGTAGAACGGTAATCTGCACATTTTTCCAGGTAGGCTGCCACTTTGGGATATAAATAAGTTAAAAGAGAAACAATCTCCCAATTTTTCTTTCACTAATTTTGCCAAATTTTTATGTGGAGGGTTGGAAGCATTTTGGAAAGTTTATCACGTGGGATAGAGGAATCATTAAGCCATTACCAGCTTTAGAGAATGCCTGAATTAATTTGGCATTAATTAGTTGAAAATAATGTTGTCAGAGACTAAACTAGAGGGGCAGAACATAGAAGAAAGAAATCCAGGAACTGTGCACCACGCACACTTGCCAGGGAGCGCCTGCCGTCCTGGAGCCTTCCTGGTGGCGGAGGCTGTTGGCCTAGACTCTGGATGGTCACCTTCCAAAGCCAAACGTCACACTTCTTCATACCACCCACCAGCTCCAACAAGCCTCCAGTGATTCTTGTGCATGGAAAGAATTTTGTTTACTTCTCTGTTCACGGGGAAATGTGTTTGCTTCTCCCTGGCTGTCAGCCCTGTGTGATCTTTCTGAGGGGCCAGACTGTCACGGGCCAGCACCCCTGTCCAATGCTGCATTGCTCCCTGACCCAGAGGAAGCAGAAAGGCCCTGCATCTTTTTCTCCAGACATGTTCGAGTCCAGGACCTAATTTTCTGTCTGCTGGATTGTGGAACTGCCCTCCCAATTAATCTTCTCCTCTCCACTAGGCTCTGCTGCCCAGTCCTGGGTTATCCTTCCTTGCTTCTCTCGCCAACTGGGGCTCCAGCATTTGCAGACACACCACCCTCTTGGACAGCTTTTCTTACTTTATTGGGAGAACATCTCATTCTTCACAATCCAGCCCAATGTCACCTCCTCCATGAAGGCTTCCTGGGTCACTCCACTTTCCCAAACTCAGACAATCTTGGCCCGAACCTTCCCTGTGCCTCCTCTGTGATATGCACAGCCTGAGTACTCCTGCCTGCAGGGTTTTCCTTCCCAGCAGTGGCTCTCAGCATGGAGCATGGCTCTTCTCCCACCCTCCTCAGTGGAAGCTCCAGCTCCTCTGAATCTTACTCCAGGCTTGCTCCTGGGGTTCCCCAATGCTGGCGTGTGTTCTCCCAACAGACAGCAAGTTCCTCTATGATACATTGCATGGATTTAGTAACTGGCTCCCCCACTAGACTCCAGCCTTTATGATGGAAGGGACTGATTTTTATTATAATAGCAATCTTTACAGGAATTTTTGATGCATGTCAAATGCTCAGTAAATAGTCCTTCAATGAGCCCATCCACTGAGATGATGCGTTTGGTCTTTCCTTCCTACTATGAGTTTTGTGGGGCAGGGACTGTGCTCACTCACTTTGTGACCTCAACATGTAGAAATGTGCCTGGAAATTAGTAATTTTTATGAATTCATGAATTTTATCAGTTTTATTACCACTGGCATTTACTAAATGCTTACTATGTGCTAGGAAATGAGCTAAATATTTTACAGAAGTTATTTTACCTAACCCTCCCAACCATTCTTATGAGAGACATACATTATACCCACTTTACAGTTAGGCACCTGAGACTCAGAGGGTTCAGATAACATGTGCTATGCACACCCCAAAGCTCCTGCTCTTAAATACTGCTTCACAAAGACTCTTAGGTCAATACCACCAATATAAGAAATGCCCCAGAACCTTCTAACGCAAGTGATTGGAACTAGGAGTTCATTCCTTAAAGGGAAAAAAAGAAAGTAGAAAATATTTTAAAAATGCACATGTATCTTGTGCATTTTATTTTAAATTATATAAATATTATATAAATTATATTACATTATATTAAATATTATATAAATATTAAATATTATATTAAATTATAAATTATATAAATATTAATGTAAACATACATGTATTTACCAACCGTGAGGCAGAGAAAGGCTGCCTTTTCAGTATGAGCTCTCTGTTAGAGTTCTGCCTTTTCTTGCATGAACGACATCGTAAAGTAGCTTCCATGCTTCCCCAGGTTTTCTGTCTTGACACTGGGGAGAGAATTTAAGACATTTGAGCTACACTCTCAATGGCGCTATATACTAGATTTGTATGACCTTGCCTCTGATTTTTTTCTTTTTTAGTTATAATGATCATACATAATGGTCCAACAATTTTTAAAGCAGCATACCTTATTTTTTTTTCAAGTCTTTGTAAGCTGCAAAGCAGTTTTAATTATAGCAATTGTTGCAGAAACAGCATTTTCTCTTCCTTTCCCCATGTGTCTTTGGTTCCTGAAATAGTTTTCACGAGGAAGACCTGTTGGGAGTTGTGAGCATCCTTGGGTAGGGAGCGTTCACCAGCTGACAGCCAGCATCAGCCTGGGAGGTTTTACGGGGTGATTGGGCTGCACTGGTTAAACAGTTGAGTCAGTTAAATAGGACGATTTTGGGAGGGCTTGCACTGTTAATGTTTTCAAGATCCAATGAAACTGAATTAACCGTTCAAGGGAGTCAACAATCACTGAGTATCTCAACTCAAAGAAGCTGTGAGAAAAATGGTTGAGCAGAAGATAAAACAGCAAAATGTGACTCCTCCCAGGTCCTCTGGTTCTTGGGGTCTCTGTTGTTCACTGTGAAAACTGACCACACAGTTTATTCCACACAGAATGCCTCCATCTCATCCTGCGGTGCCTAAGGAAGATCTGGGCCACCTTCTCACAGCCAGACAGCAGTTTCCGGTGATGACAGAAAGGAGAAAAGCAGCCAGAAAGGGTCATTAGGACGGCGCTTCATATTGAGGGGACGTCAGCGTCTTTGCCCAAGCGTGCTGCTGTGGGCCTGAGCACGGGGCGGTGGAGAAGGAAAGGATGCTAGACGCCCCAGCCCGAACTGCTGAACTGATATTAGCCAAAGATGGCCCTGACGTGGAGAAACTGAGTCATAAGACCAGCCACTGGGGTGGGGACAGGCGAGTATTCTCTGGTTGCCTGGGGCCCAGTCCCCTTCAAACTCTTGGGGTGCTTGGGAATTCTGTGAGGTGACAGTGAGACTTTCTGGAGCTGTACCCCAAGGGCAGCTTTGGAGTGGTCCAGACTTGGTGCGGAATCTTCTGGACCCCATTTTCCAGCACACCCTAGAACAATCTTATCTGCAATAACTTGGCAGGTTTTTAAAGCCTGGGTAAAAAAGCACATCCACAGAGCCCAGGAGGTAGAGTGAAAATAAGGAAAAGTCCTACCTGCACAGACTCTGCTGGTTGACTTTTGGTAACTACACCCACTTTCATCCTCACCCCTAACTCCCCGCCCTGACAACTAGCTTGTTTTCCATGTCTGTAATGTTTTCATTTCGAAGTGTTGTGTAAATGGAATCATACAGTCTGCAGTCTTTTGAGATGTGACTCAGCATAATTCTCTGAATATTCGGCCAGGTTGCTGCACATAGAAGTTCCTCTGCGTTGCTGAGTAATGTTACACGGGGTGGATGAACCACTGGTTATCTCCCCTTCTCTCCCTGAAGGGCAGCAGGGTTTTTTCCCTTCCTGTGGCTGTCCTGAATACAGCTGATAAAACATTCACGTATTTTGTCATGAGCATTGCATCTTCATTTCTCTAGGATAAATGTTGAAGAATGCAAATGTTGGATTGTAGGTAAGGTTATGTTTAGTTTTTAAACTAAACATGCCAAACAGTTTTTTATAGTGTTTTCTGTAGCGCCTCTACCATTTCTTAGGAACAATGTATGAGGGACTCAGGTTGTCTGCAGTAGGTGTCATCACGATTTTTTTCTTTTATTTTAGCCACTCTAACAGGTGTGCAGTGATACCTCATTTTGGTCTTAAACTGCATTTCCCGATCATGGGGTCGGATCTTTCCATGTGCTTATCTGTCATCTGCGCACCCCCTTCAGCAAGCGACATGTTCATGTCTGTTCATGTCTCTTGCCTATTTTTAAGTCAAATTTAGTTAGATTTTTTTTTTTTATTGTTGAATTGAACACGTTCTTTATAGGTTCTACATACTACTCCTTTGCTGGGCACATTGTTTATAAATTGGAAAATGTTTATCCCCAGAATATAGCTTATCTTTTCATTCTCTGGACAGAGTCTTTTGCAGAGCAAAATTTTTAGTTATAACCGGGTCCAATCTATCAGTGAACCCTTTTACAAATTGGGTTTTTGGCGTCAAGTCTGAGAACTCCTGGCCAAGTCATAGACACCTAAGATTCGATAGTTTCTTCCCCCAAGTTTTGCAGTTTGACTTTTAAGTTTGTGAGATTCACACAAACTCTACAGTTTCAGAGAGAGAGAGCTGAATCTAGCCAAACCGTAGAACCTAACACAAAGAGCAGTGCAGCCTCCTGCCGTGGTGTCCGCTCTGTCAGGTCCACAGTGTAAGTCTGCTCTGACCAGGGTCACCTGCGGTTTTCCTGACAGAGAGCATAGTCGCTGCCTCTGTTACATGAGCTCAAAAGTGAGAATAAAAAATCCTATTTGTGGTCACCTATAGGCCGTGTCACAAGTACCATTTCTGACCCTCAATTTGCTACCCTTGCCACTTCTATAAATGACAGTAAGAAACAGAAGGTTCCAACAAGGACAAAGGGAATGCTTGCGATTGTCCACGCTGAGCACAGCGGTGGAGGGGACGGTGCTGAGAATACCACTGGGAGGAGCTTAATGGACAACGGCTGACCACGTCCAGCCTCCGGGCCTGGCCCCCAGCCCTTGGCATCATGGCCGATGGTCGTCCATCTCCCAGCCGGGATGGCTTGTCCAATGCCTTAGTCTGGAGAAGAGAGGGTGCTGACTTCTTGAAAGGAAGCGGAGACAAGAGAAAGAAATGATGACCAACCGCAAGGTGCGCGGCTTGGAAGGCACGGTCGCTGAGACACAATTTTCTGTGCTATTCCTGCAGCCACACACGCAAGCCCAGGATGAGGGGCACCACGCCTTCGTCATTAACAGATGCAACACAAGCACCTATGCTGACGTCCAGCGCATGATCAATTATCCACAAATACACGCTAAATAAAGGGATGCTCTAACTCTCAGTAATTTCTGAAAATCGATTTCGTGTTTCACTTCCCCCAGAAGCTCTTCTGCACACCCCAGCAAATGCTTTCCTTCTCCCAGTGCTTTTTGGGATGAAATTATGTGTTCATGTGTCTGCCGCCTCCGCTAGACAGTGACCTCTTCAAGGGAAAAACATGTCTCATTTATCTTTGTAGTATTAGCACATTGCCCGTCACCTAAGAGATGACCAATAAATAAATGCTAAACAACAAGAAAAAGCCTATTATCCGTGTCGGCGCCGGTTCTGCTGTTCCCTCTGGAACCATCAGGATCTCGTATATGTCTTTAATTTTACATCCCGGGCAGGAAAGAGCACAGGCATTTGTTGGCTGGAGTGACAGGAGGCTGCTCTGCCTTCTGGGGCAGGCTGATTTATGTCACAGGAGTGTGAATCTCTACAGTACTTTCTATCACTTTCCCATCATGATGGGAAGAAAGAAAAGACGGAGATTTAAAAACTGTTGTTCTTCTCAAAGCTGTCAATGGATGAAATGGACAGAGGTGAGTGGTGTTAGTCATCTGTCTCCTTCTCTTCCTGGTTTCTATACAGTGCATGTTTTTTTTTCTTTAATGAGATATAAAGAAACAAAAACTGATTCCAATCGGTACTGACACACACACACAAACACACACAATTTTATTATCAAAAGGCACAGCTCCTTTTTAGGAAATGGAACATAGGCTGGGTCTTAAATGAGGATAAACACAACAAAAGTTATTACGTCTCCAGGAAAAGGCTGCTCTGGCCTTTATGCCCAGGGGCAGCCAGAGAAATAGGAATCTGGGTAACAGAGCTGTGTAACCACAAGGACCCCATGGTGCTCAGCCTACCGTGAGGCCGTGGAAGGGAGGCGCAGGCTCTGACTGTTTCATCAGGCGGCACAGTCAGAGCCTGCAAAGGCAGGGAGGGGCTGGGAACTGGAACCGAGGCCCCTTCAATGAGGCCGTGACCCTCCAAGATCTTCCAGAGAAAAATGCTCTGCTTATTAGCAAAGAAAAAAGAGAGATTGTCTTTCTGTGGAAGTGGAGAAAGGCTCCCAAAGGCAGGATGCACTTGTGTTTTGGATTAAAATTTGCCCTGTGTTCACCCCACTTTCGCAGTCTGGAGGACGGAAACTGAGAAATTAAATAGTCATTTTAGGTTGATGATAGCCTTGGGTACATGACAGAAACAAATGAAAACCCCCGTGGAGGTACACGCCCGCCATCTATCCCACAAGGATGCCTGATGGTAAAGCCTGGCAGAGGAGAAATAGCCGGCACCCTGAATGTGAGTCAGCAGAAAACAAAACCAAAAACAACCTGGATCGACTCCCTAGAACTACAGAGAAACAGTAAATAAACAATGTGAATTAACTGTGTCTAAAATGTTGAAGAAGAGAGTTGGCAGGCCCATGGGCTGGAGTGACAGGAGGAAACCCCTTTTCCCCTAACAGCAGTTGGAGTTTCTACTCCGAGAGGGAGAATTGATGCAGGACATCTGGCACCCTAGCCAGCTCAGTGGGGCTGGTGGACCTTCCGCTTCCTCCTTGGCAGTGTCGGTGGTGTGGTAGCCAGCTGAAGAGCCAGGGGGCTGGATGACAGGCAAGGAGGGGGACCCCAACCTCCACCAGAGGCTCCAATCTCCAAAAAGGCTGGACAACTGCTGAGAAGACACCTGTGCCTTGGTGTCTCCTTTACTTCACAATTAGGACTAAATGCGGAACCCCCATTTCCTATGCCTAGGTCAATTTCTTATGAATTTCCTAGGCCTCAATTCCATGAATGGACTGTATCCATTCATTGATACGTTCATTCACCTTGCCTCTGGCGGAAGGGACTGTATTCATTCGTTTCCTGGCCAAGGAACCCATACACCTATATATACCCTGAGAAAGGCCTATAGGAGGAGATGGGGAAAGACCGGGAGAGAAACGGAGAGAGCTTCTCTCTCCCCACTAGAATTCTCTCCCTCTACCAGGAGCTTTAGTGTTTTCTGTATTCTTTTCTATAAATAAATTCTGTCTTACCACTGGGGGGTAGGGGGAAATAATGTAATGAAGAATAATAAAATCCATGTATAAAACAAATAAGAAAATAAAAAATAAAATAATTAAAAAGAAAAGAAACTAAAAAGAATAAAAAACAATGAGCTAAAAATTTCCCCAAACTAATTAAAAGCAAGAAACTCTATAGTTAAGAAGAACTATGTATCTGAAGCAGAACATGTACAAATAAACCCCCATATTGCTGAAAATCAGATTCAGAGAGCATATTTCCATTAAACAGCAAAAGATCACTTTATCTTCAAAGGTGTGACAATATCACCTACAGCTGACTTTATTACGTAAGCAATGGAAACTAGAGGACAATAGAATGATGTCACTAGAGGACTGAACATCTAAAATAGAATTCTATACCTAATGAAAACATCCTACAAAGCCAAAGATAAAAATAATGTTTATGAAAACATAAACTGAGAGAATTTATTATCAGCTGTTCCAACTATACTAAACTTTTCCTGAAGAGGAAAATAATCACAGCTAGAATGAGAGAAATACAAGTAGGAATAAAATTCAATGAGAAGGGTAAATATATACATAATCTAATTTTTTAGGTATTGAATTATAATGCATGTCAATATATTACTGAAACTAAAAAGGTAGGGAAAAAAGGAAAGATTAAATAGTCTGGGAAAGCAGGGATAGGCATTTGAAGGTTTTTACAGTTTTTTTAAATGGTAGATAGTAAATACAATAAGAAAACACTTAAGACTGTTTCAGTAAAAGGGAAAGAAAAGTGAACAGTTGTATAAATAATCTAGCAAAGGGTAGAAATAGCAGAAAAATATTTCAATGGCTCTAAGAAAGATAACAAAAGGAACAAAAAGAGTAAAAACCTTAAGATGTTACATTTATTCATTGATAGCAGATAAAAAAACAAAGATTCAGAAGATATCTCAATATCAATTAACAACAAAGTATTACCCCTGATGTTAAAAAGTAAAGCAATATGCATATTCCCAAGATTTTTCTGTATGAATTGGAAAAATCATGCAGTTCTTTTAGAACATAGTATTATTCCTCACAATTTATCTTTGACCCTCATCTTTTTGGGCCTGTTACACTTTGAGTCTACTTAGAGGTCAAGAAGCACAGGTAGATGTTGGTGGTGGATCTTGAGTACAATAAAGTGTCTCCCAGGACAACTACCTCAGCAGAGGTCACTAAATACCCTCAGGCAATTCATGCTTAATTGCGTCAAAAAGGACTTGAGTGGCTGCTGCTGATGCTGAACATGACTCATTGGTTTTCAAAGTCTTCAGATCCATTCATATTCTAACAATGCTCTAATTTTAGGATTCTGTTTCTTCTCAGTTAGTGCCCTAATTTTAACAGCAGAGTCGTCTCATTGCATTGTGATTCAGCTACTTCAAGATCAGACTTCAGCCTCAGTTCTCAGCTTTGCCGCTACAAGAGTTAGTTTCTTTCAAGATAAATATGGAAATTTTCAGAACATTTATATGGCACTTGAACTAGGATTATGAAGCCCTAAACTGATACTTTTTTCTTTTTTACCTGCTTTGTCCACCACAATTAGGAGCAACTAATCTCATTTTACTTGTTAGTTTGATGGAATATTCTAAGATGTTGAATACAGGCCATCAAAAGTCTTTCCTCTTATTTGTATATCTGATTAGGTCTATCCAGTGTGGAATTTTTCATATTTTGTTTCCATATCACACTATGGAGTATCAGTGCTCTCTTTGCTATGAGAAATAGAGCCATTCTTGCTTTTATATATAGTAAGATAGGAGAACCAAGTCTAGAAAATTTAGAGTCCATTCAGGATATATATCCTTAATGTTCTTCTCCTCCAGAATGATTCTTGGTACCAAAATTTGTGTCAGTCAGTGTTACTTAGAGAAATGGAAACTTACATGCGCACACACACACTTTCTAGAGAAACGTAACCTAGACACACGCACACAGAGACATACACATTTTCTCTAGAACTTTCTTTAGAAAGTGTGTGTTGTGTGTGTCTGTGTGTTGAGACAGAAGTATAAAGAAATTGCCCATGTAATTGTAGGGGGTAGAAAATTTAAAAATTGTGGTGCAAGTCAGCAGGTTGGAAACTCAAAGAGTTGGCTTGCAGTTTGGTATCCAAAGTTCATAAGTCAGACTGGAAATCTAGAAACTCAAACAGGAATTCTGAGTTAAAATCTTAAGGCAGAATTTCTTCTGCTGTGGGATGCTTTAATGTTGGTAATAATTGAAGCTCATGCAGATTATCAAAGGTAATCTTTTTGATTTAGCTCAGCATGTCTGATTGTGGTATCTTATGCTCATAATCCCAGCACTTTGAGAAGCCAAGGTAGGATGATCATTTGAGGCCAGGAGTTTGAGACCAGCCTGGGAAACATAGTAAGACCTCCATCTCTATAAAAAATTAAAATTATCCTAATATGGTGGCATATACCTGTAGTTCTAGTTACTCCTGCGAGCTATGGTTACACCACTACACTCCAGCTTGGGTAACATAGTGAGTCCTTTCTCTCTCTCTGTAGATCACGTATGTTTAAAATTCACTTTGTCATCCTCAGGAGAGTGCAGTGGAGTCACAGCTCACAGCAACCTCAAACCTCTTGAGCTCAAGTGATTCTCTTGCGACAACACCTGGCTATTTTTAGAGACAAGACTCATTCTTTCTCCAGCTGCTCAACTCCTAAGCTCAAGTGATCCACTGACCTTGACCTCCCAGAGTGTTGGGATTACAGGTGTGAGCCACTGCACCTGTCTTTATGTGTTTAAAATGTAAAGGATGCTGAACAAAATACTTCAAAACGAAACTAGACTAGTGTAAGGCCAAACAACCTGGAGCCATTGCCTAGACAAGCTGACATAATAGTAAACATCACAAAGAATTTACTTAGAAATAAAATTGTGAGCTCATAAAATGACCCTGTATTAAAGTGGATGTCATTACACTATTGCAAAGTCAAGCCAAAATTATTGTAAAAGCACTCTATGTCATGAGGAAATCAACTTCGATCAGGGATGGCCAGCTAAGTAGTAACTGATAACTACTCCAAAGATGGTTAAAAGAGTGAGATATGATGTAAAGAAAACAGATTGTTCATGTATTTAAAAATCTAAAGTGAGTTGTGATTTTGAATAATGATGCAGGAAGTTTACTATACTCATTGGAGCATTATTTTCTAAATATAAAAGATAGAAAAAAAATCATCCCTACCTCTAGAAGTAAAATAGTATCTTCTGATTCTTAATCACAAAGAAAGAAAATAATCAAAATAATTGTTAGACACAAGTTTAGAGAGGAAGTCACTGGCTCCTAAAATATCCACCTCTTTCTCCACATAAACCATAGCAAATCCTGTCTAGCCATCCTAATCTAGCTTCCTGTAAAACATATTTTTAACACTGATTTAAATATTATTAGCATATATTAAATTTATAATTTATTTACCATACGTTAGTCAATAGTCATTTCCTAATCTTATCATTATTAAGTTTTAGTGACTTTATTTTCTTCCAGTATACTCAAGTCAATGGAAAGTTCACTGTGTCCACTTGCTCTTTCTGGTGGCTCAGGGAGTTTAAACGTTATATTTGTTAATTAATTCTCCTTAATATAAATGTAAATATAAAGTTCAATGCACAAACCAACTGTACAAACTTCCCAAATATCACATCTGAAATTGTAGAGAGAATTACTTTTCCTTCTCAAAATAATTGGAGGTTACATAACTTCTATTTCTGTTGAACTTTCATATTTCTGCTGGGGATAGTCCTCTAACACGTATGGTTATGAATTCTCCAGCATGTCTAGAGAGCAAATAGTACAAGAGAATTGAGACCACAGAGAAGAACTAAGCAGGTTCTTTCTATTTGGCAGTTTTCTCTCTTATTGTATGTAAGTTCCATATGTTATGCCCTGGTGCCCACAGACAAGGAAGAAGTAATATTCACACTCCTGAGGGAATTTTAAATGCTGTTTCAAAGAATATCTTTTGTATTCTGTCACCAAACTATCACAGCCTATGCAGTTTACAGTCCTATTTTACCCATTAGAAAATTATCACTATGCTTGAGTGGATAACAAAAACACTATTAGGACACAACTCCCTTCACCATAGCTTCAAAGAAAATGAGGAATTTATCTTAATCCAACCAGCCAACGTAGCCTCATTAAATGATCCCCTTCCACAGGCCTATGCCTTCCCTTCTCAGAAAAGTGATTTTTCTTTTGTATAAAGTTTATAGTTTTGGAGTGATTAATAACTAGGAGACTAAAATCTAAAAACATGGCCCCCAAAGAGACAATGTTTCCCTAAGACTTAATTCTAGCTGAAGTTTCCTCATTCTTACAGTGAGCACAATAGCCATAGTATTATTGCAAACCCTAAGATAAAAAAATATCACCAAGCAAAGAAATGCATTTTTTGTTCATACTAGATAGTAAAACTTAGTTCTTTCCCTTCCATTCCTTATATCTTAAATGAGAGTAATAAAAAGAAGTGAGCTGATATTGGAGCTTAGCCACCCAAGTAATCAGTCACCCTAGTGGGAAAAAAGTATCATGGAGTTGAAAAGGCTTAAGGAAAAGGTTGGGGGAAAGTTGTTTTTTCTGTTCCTGTTCATGAGCGTTGAGTCTGGAATGAAAGGGTAGGAGGAGAGAAGTATCGGGCTTTACCTGAATTACCTGTGTATAATGAGAAACTGCAGGGCGGCCAGGGGAACGGTATAGTAAAACTGGGGCCTTGCTTCAGGCAGGGGGGAAGTTGCAGAGGAAGGAACCAGCACAGTGGTATCCTAACCCCTAGTCAGGCACATCCTCAGCCGGTTACATACACCACTCTGTACCCTGCAGTAGCACCACAGCTGCCACCAAGAGGTGGGATAGTAACTCGGGAGCATTTCCCATGGTGGGGGGAAATTCAAAAATATTATACTGCATTTAGAGGAGACTAAAAGATTATAACCTAGCAAAAAGACACTTGCTTCTTTGTATGTCCTTCAAATGACATTTTAAAATATTTTATTAATGTATAAGTAGGTGATATTACCATTTTAGCCACATGGCTATGTTAATGTTTTATTGTCCAACCAAGGAAGTCTAGATTCATTTGATGAAGTAAATACATTCACTACATTCACCTGATAATTGGGCTGATACTGTTTTACCAATTTTGGAGACAATGCCTAGATGAGATTTCTACATTGCATGAGTTTCATCAATAGCAACTCATCGATATTACAAGCGAAAACCACATAATGCTCTTTGATTGAGTGGTTGAAGCGATGAAAGAATAAATTAGAGTACACTATCCTCCCTTCCTTGCTCAACCTTACCCTCTCCAATAATTGAACTTAAACTATTTGTAACTAAAGCACTGTAACCCTGATAAATTACAATACCCATACATCAAAATTCCCTGAATTTTTAATTAATAAATTAATTTATTTTTAATATTTGTGTTTTCTGCTAAGAACATTTTCAAAATATACATTTAGTATATGTCTCCATCATATTGTATTGTCATACCCCTAAATGATGTGCGACTTTTCTCCATCCTCTTATGTTAGAGACAGAGTTAAGGGCATCGGCAGCTTAGTCTTCGCATAGTTTCCAGGGGCGATGGTGTAGCAGGTAGATTGATGTTAAATATTAAAAAGTTTCAAAATAGTAAATGTGCGATCAAAATTATTATTAGACTGTGTACATGAGCTAACTCCAGAAAGAGCACTTCTGTTCAAGTGCCAAGGTCAGCTGGGCATCTGGTGCTCACGGTCCAAGACTTCAAAACGTGCATGCACTGCCTGTGGCATTGCTGATGCTGGTGTGATGGACAGGTGGTCTTCTGGCCCCTGTACAGCACCAGCACTGCCCTTAGATGGCCACCATCTTGCGGGAGAAACGGAGCCTCACTGCCTCAGGTGTGCCATCTGCCCAAAGAAATGTGCCTTGCACATAACTCTGAACTTCTTCACCTACGTGAGTTTCATTGCATAGGTTGAAAACCACAGTCTATTCTTTCATATAATCTTGCATTGAGCTGCTAGCCATACATGATAATTTGTGTCAGCAGAAACATTTGTATTTGTAGTAACAATCCTGACTTATTCTCGTGAAGGTTTGAAGATTCTTTTTCATATGAGTTTCCCAAACTTGTTTTCTTGAATTTCCCCCAATAATTGTATTTTCTAGTCTTAATTTTCATTTCCTCCATGTTGCACGAATAACAAGCTTGTTAAAATAAGTAGTTTTGCCTTCTTGAAATATTAGATTGATTTTCCATTTCTTGACTGACTAAATCCTTTTCGGGAATCTAAATTTCTTCCTGTAATTTTCTTTTAATACAGATGTAACATTGGTTTAGATAAGTGTGAAACAGCATGCTTTCCTTTGCCTAACAGAATGTAATGTAACAAGAAATCCTTTACAAACTTGTGTTAAGCTATTTTTGAAATGATAAATTCATTGTATGTATTGGTCAGTTGTAAGGGGTCATTCGAATTGCTGCAATGTTTCATGCAAAACAGGCAAATTTGGTGCAAAGTAGCTTCATAGCTAGATGAATATTGGTCATATTGCTTGAACGAGAGCATAATCAACCTTTTTGGCTTATATTACACTGACATAATCCAATAAACTTCCGGAAGAAAAATGTTTCTTTTTGTTGTAGCGAAGACAACAGAGATAAAATTTCTCCTGTACTTTCTTTTAAAAGAGTCTGGATTCAGTGCAAGTTCAAGCAAACTGGCAACTTATTACACCTGTTTCTCTGTAAAGCAGCTTATTGGAATGCACAGGGGCATATAGCAAAACGAGACATTATTAGGTTTAAACACAGAGGATTTTTTAGGGGGTGAAGGCTACTTGTTTTTCTCCCACTTCATAATAGTCAACTAGCCTTCTTCCTGTTCAGTATGCACATGTACTGGTACCTGTACAGGTATTTTCTTTTGAGAATTTAAATACACACATAGTATGTTTTTCTAATGAGAGGATATTCTGTACTAATAGTTTTTTATACATAAAAAATACCCACAAAATAAAATGGGTTATGATATCAATTGAAAATTCCTTATCAAGGAACAGAAGTAACCCTAGGTCTGGATTGCTAAGACCTATTTTCTTCTATGCAGCCCACAGTGTTAGGATGTCTGCGCCTTGTTTCAAGTCCTTATTGGTATCTCTGGAGAAACACGGACAGTAAAACCTCAGTGGTTGACCCTCTCCCTCCTTGACCACCTCCTTAAGTTGACTTAATTTTCACAGTCCAGACGTGCACCACGTGTACTCAATGGAAGTGCTTTGTGTTGACCATTTCTGTGTGTTGACCAGTTCGTTACAGTCCTTTGGGTGGTCAACTTAGAGAGGTTCTACTGCATGTGTATATATGAGGTCAGACAATTAATTTTCATGAACTCATCATGAAGGGAAGGATCATCAAGGAAAAAGTACACTAAAAATCTAGGCAATAGCAAAAATTTCAGTGGAGAAATTAGAAAAACAGTCACTTTATGACAGCCAGAGGACCCTAGAAATCTTAACCTTCTCTTATACATATATTCATATGTAATCTTTAATGTCAGGTGTTAAAATCAACTGATTTCTTTTTCTTTTTTTCTTTATGGATTTTGGCTCTGTTCTTATGTTTCTTTAACACTGTAGTGCCAGTGATATTTGTGTGGATTTTTATGAGTCTAACACACCAATTTACATAAATAAGATCAAATAATACTTATTTTTATCATGTAGACTTTTTGTCCTCTTTCCATGGCGCCAACATCCCACTTAAGGAATTAAAAGCCTAGTGTTATTAATTCCATATTTTTTTATACTCATATCATCATTTATGGATAAGCATATAGATATATGCAATTTTAAAACATTCTACACTAAATGTGATTTTATAAGGCCCTTACATATTAGAATAATTTGAAATACTATATTTTATCCAAAATAGAATTGCTCAAAGGTATACATAATTTTAATTTTAGTAAGATGTTGACCAATAACATGCCTACGAGGCTGAACATTTCGGATTTCTACAAACAATATATATATGTGTTTGTGCCCTTTATTCCTACAAATGTGCCAGAAAAAAATATTATAGGTCTTAGCAAATGTGCCTGTCTGATAGTTGTAGAAACATATTAGTATGTTAATTTTTTCTACTCCTGAACCTGGAACAACTTTTCATGTATTTCTGTCCTTTTCATTTGTTTCTCTGTGAATTATCCATTATAATGCTTTGCCCATTAGGTTATCTTATTCTTTCCCATGTGAAAGAGTTTTATGTGCAGAAAATATAACAGAAAGTTATTCCTCGTATGTCATCATCTGAATTACAAATACTATTTCCAGCAGTATTGCTTTTCTATTGACTTTTAAAACTGTTATTGTGAAAGGTTTCAAAAATAATTATACATGGGGTAGAGACTCTGTGAAAAAAAGAAAGGAAGGAAGGAAGGAAATTATATAAACAAATATTATCTATACTTGGTTATGTAACTTTGGGTTTATTTCGATAGAATTTCCCAAACCTTTCCCTATTGTACACTAAATAGATTGACTCCCAAATTTTCCTGGGATACATATACCCCTTTATGTTTAGGGATTTAATTCACCCTCAACTTCATCATATGTATGAAAAGAAAAGCTGTATTTTAATTTTCTTTCAGATATTTCACCAGTTCATGAAATTAATAGATACATTTTCCTGTTGAATTTAAGTACTAGTATCTTTGTAAAATATTGAATTTTTACCTACACTGGAAAGAAGGTGAACTACCTATGCATTTGCTCGTATTTTCTTTTGCCAATACCATGTTGTTTGGAATATGGTAGCTTCATAGTATATCTTGAGAAAGCAAGACAACTGTCATTTGTCATCTTTCTCATAGTTTTCTTAGTGATTATTTGAAATATACTTTTGTAGGCACAGCTTAAGATCATTTTATCTAATTCCTGGTAAAACCTTACCATGGTTTTTATTAAACTTGCTTTAAATGTACAAGGCCTGACAATTAAGTTTATGAACTTTCCATTATACACTTACATTGGCAGCACTTTACAAACCACCTGTTAAGATTCTTACCTTGGTATATCAGTGTCAAATAGCTGTGTTTGTGCTGATGTGTGGTGGTGTCTTACTGAGTGGTGTTCATTATTGTTGTTGTGTGTATCTGTATCCCATTGCAAGAATATTGGAACTTGAATTAGAGCAATGAACAAATTACATTTTTTGTTAAACTTGACATGAGTGAAAGGGAAATCAGAGACATAATAGTTCCAGTTTGTGTGGACAATACCGTGAAGAAAATGGCAGTCTACAAATAGATTAAATGTTTTTCTGAGAGGAGAGAAAGCATCACTGATGAAGAGATCAGGATGGCCAGAAATGAGCACAAGTGACAAAGATATTGCAAACCATCACCAAATTGTGCATCAAAATTGTTGTCTGACAGTTAAATGAGAAGCATAGCAGGCCAAGTAAGCATCGATAGAGAAACAGTTAAGAAAAGCTTTAGTGAAAATCTTGGCCAACAACCCAAGGTTCTTGCATCACAACAGTGCACAAGCTCACATGGCACTTTCTATGATGGAGTTTTTAGCCAATAAACAAATAACTGTATTGAAACACCCCACCTTACTCACCTGATATGGCCCCAATGACTTTCGTTGAAGATAAAGGAAACATCAAAAGGAAGACATTTTGACGACATTCAGGACATCAAGTGTAATACACTGATAGATGTGATGGCCAATTCAGAAAGAGTTCCAAAATTTCTTGGAAGGCTGGATTAGGCACTGGCATAACTGTATAGCTTCCTAAGAGGAGCACATCAAAGGTGACAATGGTGATATTCAGCAATGAAGTATGTGGCACTTTTACTATGATAAATTTGCGTACTTAGTTGTCAGACCTTGTATATGTTAAGTTTAAAAGATTTTAAATTGATTGATTTTACTGAAGATTTTCTAAATATTCTGTACAAGTTACTATGACAGTACAAACACTGGAAATTTGATGAATGTTAGGTGGTACAAATGACAACTTAAAATAGATACTTAGTTATATCAGATATCATAAACCACTTCTCTCCAACTTCGTCAATAATTATGGCATAGTATAGGATGTATCCAATTTCGTATTCATCTTTATGTGTAGCTGTCTACTCCAAATTTGGGGTAAGATTATTTTCTGTGTTTTTATGATTTACCCTTGGTTTGTTGCTGCTGATCATCCCAGCTATGTACAGTTGGAAGAAATTGGAGTGACATGTCTCATAATTGGTCAGTGTAACTTATTTAATAAAAGAGTACTCTTCCCTTCAGCTGTAAGTCTGTTAGGGTAAGAGCCATGTCCAATTTTCTTGTCATTGTCTACCCCAAATCATAGATTAGTACCTAGAACATGAAAAATGTTGTATAAGTATTGAATTTATGAGTGAATTAAATACTTGTCAGTAGAACTTCAGCAAACATGAAACATTCATCCTTGCACTGATTTAAGTCTTCTGTGATACTTCTAGTGTGATAATACTTACCAAACTAGTGTTTTCCAAACACTTTTGTTCATGACTATCACTAAGAAGTATTTTCATATACAACTGAGAACACTTATGTGTTTGTTCCATGAAGTAATATTTACCTATATTATATACACTGAAATCTGATATTACTCATATTTATTCCATTTTCCATAATTACCTTCCATTTTTAATGTACCTCAAGAACAATTAAGCTAGTTTTATAACATACTAAAGGTATTAGCCAGTTTGAAAAACATTGCTGTGGGCGTTATCTTTTTTGCATGTCGGAGAGGTGATGTTAATAATAAAATAATAATACTAGCTCTCATATAAAGCATGGTAGAGTCTAGGCATTATTTCCAGGGCTTTACATGCATTGACTCACTTAGTCCTTATGAGGAACCGTGAAGTTGCTGCTTGTGTACAGTTATAGGTAAAGTAATGTGCTCAAAAGCATAGAAAACAGAAAAGATGAATTTCGGGACCAGAGTATCATTTTTGAGTAGCTGCTCCTAACCGTAGCAGGCGATTGCATTTCAATTGCTAAAAACCTGGCTTCCCAGTAACAGTCTACTAGCTACGTTAGCAACAGTAACTGGGAGGGCAGAAGGTGCAAATGTTATGAGGGTGGGAAGTGGATACACATAGAATCCAAAGAAAACAACATTCAAATGCAACTGATTTTTACTAATTCTCACATCTGACTGTGTTTTCTAATACCAAGTATCCATTCTTATGACATACCAGAAATGATAACTAAATGCACTTTACTTACTATTTCTGTTCATACTAGCTCTGATTTCAAGCTTGTCTGATCCACTGCAGTGCCCTAGAATGATTAGTGATATTTAACCGCAACAAGCATCAGTTCCAGGCCTCAGAAGACATCAGAAAGCTCTGTCTAATTTGGAATGTTTGATGTCATGACGGATGCAGTTTGGATAGTGGATTCACAATAGGTGTGTGCCTACACCTACGCTTGTTATAGAATTGATAAAGGTGGGCTATATGCACTTACAGTGCATCTTAGAAGGGTACAAGTGAAAATTACTAAATGTAGAATATAAATGTCTTCATATAGTGATTAAAAGGCCATGAAGGCTATGTTAAATAGTTCAATGAAAATATTTCAGATTGTATATGAAGTCAGCACATTG
>CAUYON010102388.1:0-16903 GCA_963573935.1 Arctocebus calabarensis | reverse complement strand
TTTTTTTTTTTTTTGAGACAGAGCCTCAAGCTGTCACCCTGGATAGAGTGCTGTGGCATCACAGCTCACAGCAACCTCCAATTCCTGGGGTCAAGCGAGTCTCCTGCCTCTGCCTCCCAAGTAGCTGGGACTACAGGCGCCTGCCACAACGCCCAGCCATTTTTTGGTTGCAGCCATCATTATTGTTTGGCCAGCCCGGGCTGGTTTTGAACCTGCCAGCTCAGGTGTATGTGGCTGGCACCTTAGCCCGCTGAGCCACAGGCACTGAGCCTTTAATTTTAATTTTTATTATTATTTTCTTTTGAGACAGAGTCTCACTTTGTCACCCTCACAGCAACCCCAGATTCTTGGGCTCAAGTGATTTTCTTGCCTCAGCCTACCGAGTACCGAGTAGGTGCCCACCACAACACCCAGCTATTTTTAGAGACAGGATCTCCCTCTGTCTTAGGCTGGTCTCAAACTCATGGGCTCGTGCAATCCACCAGCCTCTACCTCTTAGAATGCTAAGATTACAGGTGTGAGCCACCGGGCCTGGCGACCCTGTCTCTTAAAGAAAAAATGTTTTTATTTTTGTTTTTGTTTTGTAGAGACAGAGTCTCATTTTATCACCCTAGGTAGTGCCGTGGCATCACACAGCTCACAGCAACCTCCAACTCCTGGGTTTAGGCAATTCTCTTGCCTCAGCCTCCCGAGTAGCTGGGACTGCAGGCACCTGCCACAACGCCTGGCTATTTTTCTGTTTTGCAGTTCAGCTGAGGCCGGTTTGAGCCCACCACCCTCGGTATATGGGGCCAGCACCCTACTCGATGAGCCACAGGTGCCGCCCTAGAAAAAAATGTTTAAAAAATTATCCTGGCATGGTGGTGTGCACACCTGTAGTCCCAGCTACTCAGGAGGCTGAAGCAGTAGGCTCACTTGAGCCCAGAAGTTCCAGGTTGCAGCGAGTTATTATGATACCACTGCAAGTGTGGTGGGTGTTGCCCAGGGCTGAGACTGGAAAGGGATGAAGAGGCTGGACAATGAACCAGGGCAGGGTGCAAGTCCAGACTGGTCAAGAGCCCTTCCCAGCAGTTTCTGAGAGTCAAGATGATAGATGGGACTGGGATCTTCCCAACCAGGGCCAAGGATAGAGGTGTGACCATGCTAGTCTGAGGACACACTGTCCCTGGGCTTCCAGAGACATCTGAGGGGTGTGCTCAGCTGAGAATTGGGAATCTGGAGCTTCTGTGGTCCTCAGAGAGAGCCTAAGAGATGGCCAGAGATGGATTTTTTTTTTTTTCCTGAGGCAGGGTCTTGCTCTGCTACCCAGGCTGGGGTGTAGTGGTGTTCAACTGCAACCTCCACCTCCTGGGCTCAAACAATCCTCCTGCCTCAGCCTCCTGAGTAGCTGGTACTACAGGCATGGGGCCACCCTGCATAGCTAAATTTTGTATTTTTTTTTTGCATTTTTTTGGCCGGGGTTGGTTTTGAACTCGCCACTTCTAGCATATGGGGTTGGTGCCCTACTCCTTTGAGCCACAAGCACTGCCCTAAATTTTGTATTCTTTTGTGGAGTTGGGGTCTCACTTTGTTGCCTAAGCTGATCTTCAATTCCAAGCCTCAAGTGATTCTTTTACCCTGGTCTCCCCCAGTGCTGGGAATACAGGTGTGATTTACCACACCTGGCCAAAATATATTCTTGAGGTTGCTCTTTGAGGCCCCAGATCCAGCTGTGCCTGAAGGCAGCCCATCCTGACTTTTCAGTTCTAAGACCCTGTAAGCTCTCTATTGTTTAAGCCACTGTGGGTGGGAGTAGCTCAAACTCATAGTCAGCTACGGAGGCCACATTCTCAACTAAGGAGCTGGGAAGCATTTCCTAAAAGGGACCAGGCAGCAGAAGCAAGGCAAAGATGCTGTGTACTGGCTCCATCACACCCAGACACAGCTCAGGGAAGCCTAAGTTTGAGGCCCTGCCAGCATCTTGGGTGCAGAGTCTCATAGCCACTGTCCTTCATCTCTCTTGGCTTGTGGACGTGGCACATTGGAATGAGTCTAGCTCAGTGTCTGCTGAAAAAAAAACCCTTGTCTCATCAGACTCTAGCAGTCTGCTGAGGGCCACAGCTGTGGTTCTCCCATCTGTAAGCTCAATGTGCCATGATACACTACCTGTACATTTTGTGTCACTTGAGAAGATCCCAGGGCAGGAACTGTGGCTCATGCTTGCCACATGAACAAAAAATAGTATGCTCTGAAATCAGATACCTGAGTCCCTGTCTCTGACCCACCACCTTCCTGTATTGTGACCCTGGAGATACCACTTTACTTCGTCAAACTTGGTTTCCACATCTATAAAGTGGGGACTTGGGGTGTTAATCAAGGTTAAATCACCAGTATGTGAGCACAGAGTCTGGCACAAAGAAAGTGCTCAGCAAATACTAGCCATAGTAGCTTTCCCCAATCACTGATTTCATATGTTTGCACTCTGGAGGGAATGGGGAGATGGATGGATGGATGAGTGGATATATGTTTGTGTATATGCATGGATGGATGGGATCATAGGTGGATGGATGTATGGGTTGATGAATGGTGATGGATGGATGGATGGATGGATGAGTGGATATATGTTTGTGTATGTATATGCATGGATGGATGGGTTCATAGGTGGATGGATGTATGGGTTGATGAATGGTGATGGATGGATGGATGGATGGATGGATGGATGGATGGATGGATGGATGAGTGGATGGATGGGTGTATGTGTGAATAGTGGGTGGGTGGATGGATGAGTAGATAGATGGATTGGTGGGTAGATGGATGTATCAATGGTGAGTGGATGAGTGGAGAGATGGATGAATCAGGACCTCAGAGGAGGGAGAGGTAAATTTTACCTGGGGACATAGTGGGAGACTAGAGGGAGGGCTTGGTTGATGGCAAGGCAGGAGACAGTATGGCAAAGATCTAGGATCACAGAAAACATTCAGGGAACAAAAAGTAGTCAGAGAAACAGGTGAAAATAATAGAAGACAATTATTTGGGAGTATAAGTTTTAAGATTTCTTTAAAAGCCAGGTTCTATGCATTCTGGTTATACAGCTGACTAAGAGCCAGTCAGAGAATTGGAGGCAAGAATGCCAATGTGTCCAGAATTGTAATGAGAGTGTGAGGGGACAAATATCCTGACTAAGGCATTCCAAACGAAACAGCAAAAGTCTCGGAGAAAAAGGAAAACCTTGGGCTGTTATAGAAAATAGAATAATGGCCCCAAAAGACGTCCCTCTCCTAATTCCTGGAACCAGTGGATTATGTCATATTTCATACCAAGAGGACTTTTTTTTTTTTTTTTAGACAGAGCCTCAAGCTGTCACCCTGGAGAGAGTGCTATGGCATCACAGCTCACAGCCCTTTGAGCCACAGGCGCCGAGCACCAAGAGGACTTTTGTAGATGGAATTAAGTTAAAGTTTTTTGTTGGTTTTTTGTTTGTTTGTTTGTTTTTGAGACAGAGCCTCAAGCTGTCACCCTGGATAGAGTGCTGTGGCATCACAGCTCACAGCAACCTTCAATTCCTGGGTTCAAGCGAGTCTCCTGCCTCTACTTCCCAAGTAGCTGGATGGACTACAGGTGCCCGCCACAACACACAGCCATTTTTTGGTTGCAGCCATCATTGTTTTTTGGCGGGCCCGGGGCTGGATTCAAACCCACCAGCTCAGGTGTACATGGCTGGTGCCTTAGCCCGTTGAGCCACACGCGCCGAGCCTGTTTGTTTGTTTTTTGAAACAGAGTCTCACCATGTCGCCCTTGGTAGAGTGCCATGGTTTCACAGCTCACAGAAACCTCAAACTCTTGGGCTTAAGAGATTCTCTTGCCTCAGCCTCCCAAGTAGCTGGGACTACAGATGCCCACTACAGCACTCAGATATTTTTTTGTTGCAGTTGTCATTGTTGTTTAGCTGGCCCAGGCTGGGTTTGTACCCGCCACCCTTGGTGTATGTGCCTGGCACTGTAACCATTGTACTACGGGCGCTGAGCCTAAGTTAAAGTTCTTTTTTTTTTTTTGAGACAGAGCCTCAAGCTGTCACCCTGGATAGAGTGCTGTGGCATCACAGCTCACAGCAACCTCCAATTCCTGGGCTTAAGTGAGTCTCCTGCCTCTGCCTCCCAGTTAGCTGGGACTACAGGTGCCCGCCACAATGCCCAGCCATTTTTTGGTTGCAGCGTCATTGTTGTTTGGCAGGCCGGGCTGGATTCAAACCCGCCAGCTCAGGTGTACGTGGCTGGCGCCTTAGCCTGTTGAGCCACAGGCACCGAGCCATAAGTTAAAGTTCTTGAGATGGGAGGTCATCTTAGGTTTTTTTTTTTTTTTTTTTTAGACAGAGTGTCACCCTGGTTATAGTACCGTGGCATCATACTTCACAGCATCTTCCAACTCTTGTGCTCAAGCAATCTTCTTACCTCAGTTTTTCTATTTTTAGTAGAGACTGGGTCTTGCTTTTTGCTCAGGTTGGTTTCAAACCCATGAGCTCAAGCTATCCACCCACCTTGGTACCCCAGAGTGCTAGGATTACAGGCATGAGCCACTATGCCTGACCAGGTCATCTTAGATTAACTGGGGTCCTCGTACAAGGACCTGGGAGGATCAGAGGCACAGAGAGTCTAGAAGATTCTGGGCTGCTAAGGGACCCTAAGCTGAGGGATGTGGGCAATCTCCAGACTAGTGATTTTCAACTTGTGTGCCATGGCACACTAGGGTGTCTTTAGAGCATCTTAGGTGTATCATGATCAATTTTTGAAGATCATTAATTATATCATTTTTGAAAAGGCTTGGTGAGGTGCCTCACTCCTATAGTCCTAGCACTTTGAGAGGCTGAGGCAAGTGGATTTCTTGAGCTCAGGAGTTTGAGACCAGCTTTAGCAAGAGCAAGACCCCGTCTCTATAAGCTAGCTGGGCATTCTGATGGGCACCTGTAGTCCCAGCTACTCGGGAGGCTGAGACAAGAGGATCACTTGAGCCCAAGAGTTTGAAGTGGCTGTGGGCTATGACACCACAGCATTCTATTGTGGGGAGCAAAGAGGTTCTGTCTCAAAAAAAACAAAAAAAAATTATTTTCAAAACAAGTTTAAAACACAGTAACCCTATTCTATTTTTTTACTCTTCTTTTTTTTTTTTGCAGTTTTTGGCCGGGACTGGGTTTGAACTTGCCACCTCTGGTATATGTTCTGGTCTTGCTCTTGCTCATTCTGATCTCAAACTCCTGAGCTCAAGCAATCTACCCACCTTGGCCTCCCAGAGTGCTTGGATTAGAGGCGTGAGCCACTGTGCCTGGCCAACACTCAAGCTGGTTTTAAAACTCCTGGCCTGCAGGGCCAGCCACAGTGGCTTTCGCCTATAATGCTAGCACTCTGGGAGGTGGAGGAGAGTGGATTGCCTGAGCTTTCAGGTTTGAGACCAGCCTGAACCAGAGCAAGACCGTGTTTCTAAAAATAGCTGGGCGGGCTCAGCGCCTTTAGTTCAGTGGTTAGGGTGCTGGCCACATATATCAGGACTGGTGGGTTCAAACCCGGCCCAGGCCTGCCGAACAAGACAGACAACTACAACAAAAAAATAGCCAGGCGTGTGGCAAACAACGCCACAGTAGTTCCAGTAGTCCCAGCTACTTGGGAGGCTGAGGCAAGAGAATCGCTTAAGCCTGAGTTTAAGGTTGCTGTGGGCTGTGACAACATGGCATTCTACCAAGGGTGACATAGGGAGACTCTGTCTCAAAATAAAATAAAATAAAATAAGATGAAATAAAATAGGGCAGCACCCATGGCTGTGTGAGTAGGGCACCGGCCACATATACTGAGGGTAGCAGGTTCAAATCCAGCTGTGGCTGGCACCTGTGGTCCTAGCTACTCAGGAGGCTGAGGCAGGAGAATCGCCTAAGCCCAGGAAGTGGAGGTTGCTGTGAGCTGTGACTCCACATTACTCTACCAAGGGTGATAAAGTGAGACTCTGTCTTAAAAAAAAAAAAAAAAAAAGGGCGGTGCCTGTGCTCATCGAGTAGGGGGCCGGCCCCAAATACTGAAGGTGGCAGGTTCAAACCCGGCCTTGGGCTGAACTGCAAAATAGCCGGGTGTTGTGGTGGGCGCCTGTAGTCCCAGCTTTCGGAACTGGGACTGAGTTCAGCTGACAGCTAAGGCAAGAGAATTACCTAAGCCCAGGAGTTGGAGGTTGCTGTGAGCTGTGACGCCATAGCACTCTACTGAGGACGATAAAGTGAGACTTTGTCTCTACAAAAGAAAAAAAAAAAGTAAAAACCGGGTGTTGTGGTGGGCATCTGTAGTCCCAGCTACTCCAGAGTCTGAGGCAAGAGGATCACTTGAGCCCAATAGTTTGAGGTTTGCTGTGATGCCATGGTGTTCTACTGAGGGAAACAAAGTGAGATTCTGTCTCAAAAAACAAAACAAAACCAAACACACTAAATTTGTGGTGATGTGTTATAGTGTAAATAGAAAACTCATACAGCTGTGTATAAAGTTGTCCCCATCCCTTGGAGAAGTGGCCGACTCTATTGCCTAGACGGGGTAAAATACATTACAAGCCTGGGACACCTTGTGGTGCCAGACATCAAGGATGTGCCCCAAACCCTCACGATGATAGGGATATGTCAGAGGGACCTAGAAGCCACCAACTGAAAGCAATCTCAAGGGTCAAGCCTGGAACAATTCACCTTAAAAAATACAGGACACCCAGTTTATTTGCATGTCATATAAATAAGGAATTCTTTTTTTCTTTTATTTGTTTGTTTGTTTTTTTATTGAGACAGAGTCTCACTTTGTGGCCCTCGGTAGAGTGCTCTAGCGTCACAGCTCACAGCAACCTCAAACTCTTAGGCTTAAGTGATTCTCTTGCCTCAGCCTTCCAAGTAGCTGGGACTACAGGCGCCTGCCACAATGCCCAACTATTTTTTGGTTATAGTTGTCATTGTTTGGCAGGCCCCGGGCTGGATTTGAACCCGCCGGCTTTGGGGTATGTGGCTGGCACCCTAGCCTCTGAAATACTGAGCCAGTTACCTGAAATTCAAACGTTGAGGGGCGTTTTTTTTTTTGGAAACAGAGCCTCAAGCTATCTCCCTGGATAGAGTTCTGTGGCATCACAGCTCACAACAACCTCCAATTCCTGGGCTCAAGCGAGGAATTCCTGGGCTCTTTTGCCTCCGCCTCCGAAGGACCACAGGCGCCCGCCACAACGCCCAGCCGTTTTTTGGTTGCAGCCGTCATTGTTGTTTGGCGGGCCCGGGCTGGATTCGAACCGCCAGCTCAGGTGTATGTGGCTGGCGCCTTACCCCGTTATATTTCTCTTTACTAAATATGCTAATGACCCTATGATGAATGGAGGAGGAAGACTAAGCAACCCACAGATTCTCAGGGAGAATTACAAGCCAGGAAGCTCCATTCTGAGGTTCCTTATTTAGGGAGGCTGTTTCGGGCGCACAGACCTGAATCAATTCGTATTTACTGATATGGGTGGAGTGCTTTGAATCCTGCCAGTGACAGAGTGAAGTTACTACCGTGCAACAATCAGGATGAAGCCCAAATCCTCCAACCTTCCCCTCCCCCACGCTCCCACAGCAGCCGGAGGACCCGTACTCTGTCGCCACCGTGTGGCCAGAGCCTTACACAACATCCTGCCCTGAAACCACCTTGGACCCGAGAACACTTCGGAAATTCTGCGTTATGGGTTTCAGATGGAGCTCCCGACAGCACACAAACAGACCTAACTTTTCCACTTTTTGCCACTAGCTCGCAGTGGGGTATCCCTCCCTAAGTGATTTTTTTATTTTTTATTTTTTTGTAGAGACAGCGTTTCACTTTATCGCCCTGGTAGAGTGCTGTGGCGTCACACAGCTCACAGCAACCTCCAGCTCCTGGGCTTAGGCGATTCTCTTGCCTCAGCCTCTTGAGTAGCTGAGACTACAGGCGCCCGCCACAACAACGCCCGGCTATTTTTCTGTTTTGCAATTCGGCCGAAGCCGGGTTGGAACCTGCCACCTTCCGTATATGGGGCCGGCACCCTACTTGCTGAGCCACAGGCGCCGCCCGAGCTAATGGGTTTTTAAAAACATTAAAAACCACCTCAGCTGATCGAAGTAACATTACCCATCATTCATCACACTGGTTGCATGCAGCCTTGGTAAGATGTATTTCTACTCTAAATCCTGTAACCCCAATCTGACCAGGAGACCAACCTCAGTTGAGTGTCAGTCTACAAAATTCCTGACCCATCCGACTCAAAATGGTTAAGGGCATGAAAAACAAGAAAGTCTGAGAAATTGTCACAGCCCAGAGAGGCCTGAAATGTGATGACAAAATGTTATGCGGGATCCTGGGTGGGGCAGAAAAAGAACCTCAGGGTAAAGCTGGACTCTGTGGCTCATACCTGTTCCCAGCAGTTTGAGATGTCAGTGAGCTATGATTGGGCCAATACTCTCCAGCCTGGGTGGCACAGGGAGACCTTTATCTCTAAACAAGAAAGAAGAAAAGAAAGAAAAAAGCTTTAGGGGAAAACTAAAGGAATTTTTAAAAAGTGTAGTCTTTAATTAATAATAATGTATCAATATTGGTTCAATAATTGTTACAAATGTGCCACACTAATGTAAAATGTCAATGATAGGAGGAACTGGGTGTGGGTTACATGGGAACTCTCTGGATTTTCATAAGCTTTAGTTTGATATTCTGTAAATATCAAACTAAAAAACAGGATTAGGTGGCACTCATAGCTATGTGGGTAGGGCGCTGGCCACATAGACCCAGGCTGGTGGGTTCGAACCCGGCCAGGGCCAGCTAAAACAACAATGACAATTGCAACAACAACAACAAAAATAGCCGGATGTTGTGGCGGGTGCCTATAGTCTCAGCTACTTGAGAGGCTGAGGCATGAGAATCGCTTAAGCTCAAGAGTTTGAGGTTGTTGTGAGCTATGACCCCATGGTACTCTACCCAGGGCGACAGCTGAGACTCTGTCTCAAAACAAAACAAAACAAAACACAGGGTTAGACAACTTTTGGAAACCCTTGTGTAGAGGAAAGGGACAGTATCAAGTGATCAAGCCCTACCTGTATTCCATAGTTGGAGGATAATAAACCTCCAATGTAGTGTGACACCCAGGCAAAGGCTTCTTGCAGGGCAGTGAGGTTCATGTGTCTTTTCTGTGCCTTAGTCAAGGGGCTGGGTCATCCCCAGAGTGGTCTTAATGTATCTCCTTCAGGCATAAGAAAAATCTTGGCAAATACAGAATTTGACTGCTTGGTTGTTGACTCATTTACTGTCTGCCTCCTCCTCCCTCCTGAACTAAACGATAGGGAAACAGCACAGGATCTGGCACATAGTCGGTGCTCAATGAATGTTTGTTGACTGAATATTTTTTGGCAAACTGTGTATCACACACAGAGAGCTTCCTCACTCCTTTATGCAGATCATGGAAGTGTCCACTGTGGTGGGTTTCTAGGACTGGAAACTTTTTGCTTTGCTGATTAGGGAGAGACAGGAGGAGAAGTCTTGGACTGAGCGTTGATGGGGACAGCAGGGACTCATCCCATTCCTGACTTTGTAAGGAAAATATATCCATATGTGGCTTGTGCAATTAAAGCACTAGGACACATTCTGGGTGATTCCATTTATATACAGGCAAACATAGGGGATGGCTCATTGTGGCTGCTACAAATTAGGAGAGTGGATGTCCCTGCAGAGAGTGGCCACGGTGTCTTTTTCCTCCCGGGTGCTGTGCTGGCTACTAGGAATGTGTTAGGACATTCCCAAACCCTGAGGCAGCTTTACCTTTGTGGGTCGATCTCTATTTTACACACACACTCCCCCCCACACAAAATCATGTATGGAGAAATCATTAGAGTCAGAGAGACAGTGGAATGGTGGGTGTCAGGGGGTGGGGAGGGGACAGGAAGTTAGTGTTTCATGGGGACGGAGTTTCAGTTTGGAAAGATGAGAAAGTTCTGCAGATGGAGGGTGGTCGTGGTTGCATAGCAATGTTGAGTGTGCTTGATACTGCTGAGGTGTGCACTTAAGAATAGTTAACAAGGGCAGTGCCCATAGCTCAGTGGGTAGGGTGCTGGCCACATACACTGAGGCTGGTGGGTTTGAACCCGGTCCAGGCCAGCTAAACAACAATGACAACTGCAATAACAGCAAAAAAATAGCTGGGCATTGTGGTGGGCACCTGTAGTCCCAGCTACTTGGAGGGGCTGAAGCAAGAGAATCACTTAAGCCCAAGAGTTTGAGGTTGCTGTGAGCTGTGACGCCACAGCACTCTACCAAGGATGACATAGTGAGACTCTTTCTCAAAAATAAATAAATAAATAAAGCCAGGCATTGTGATGGGCACCTGTAGTCCCAGCTACTTGGGAGGCTAAGGCAAGAGAATCACTTAAGCCCAAGAATTTGAGGTTGCTGTGAGCTGTGACATCATAGCACTCTACTGAGGGCGACAAAGTAAGACTCATCCTCCAGACTCGGCGCCTGTGGCTCAATGGGCTAGGGCACCAGCCACATACACCTGAGCTGGCGGGTTCAAGTCCAGCCCAGGCCAGCCAAACAACAATGACGGCTGCAACCAAAAAATGGCCAGGCATTGTGACGGGCGCCTATAGTCCCAGCTACCTGGGAGGCGGAGGCAGGAGACTCACTTGAGCCCAGGAATTGGAGGTTACCGTGAGCTGTGAAGCCACCACACTCTATCCAGGGTGACAGCTTGAGGCTCTGTCTCAAAAAAAAAAGACTCATCCTCCAAATAAAATAAAATAAACAGTTAAAATGGAAAATTTTGGGTGGCACCTGTGGCTCAAAGGAGTAGGGCACCAGCCCCATATGCTGGAGGTGGTGGGTTCAAACCCAGCCCCAGCCAAAAAAAAAAAAAGGAAAGGAAAATTATGTTATATATATATTTACTACAATTTAAAATTTTGACCCGCCTCCAAATTACTGCATTTGGGAAGGGCAGGGATGGAGAAATAGTGAAAGTAAAGTTCAGCTTGAGAAACAAAAAAGAGATGACAACATTTTCATGGGCCCAAACTCTGTGCCCAAGAGATAGGTTGGCCCTGTAGGCTGCCCAAATGGGGTCAGTGTATAAAAGTCTACCGAGCACCCCTTTATGATGTGGCCACTTTTTTTTTTGCATATGTTATGAGGGCATAGAAAGTTAAAAAAAATCTGAGACATAACTTCCATTTGAACCTATAATCTACCAGGTCTGCCACTAGCTTCCATTTCTGGCAGTAGACTTAAAGGAAAATTATTAAAAGTTTAAAAACTGGTAAAAATAAAAATGTGGGCTGGATATGGCCGTGGCTCACACCTGTAATGCTAGCTTTTTGGGAGACTGAGGTGGAAGGATCACTTCAGCCCAGGAGTTCAAGAATAGCCAGGTGGGCTCAGTGCCTGTGGCTCAATGGGCTAAGGTGCCAGCCACATACACCTGAGCTGGCGGGTTCGAATCCAGCCCACCAATCAACAATGACGGCTGCAACCAAAAAACAGCCAGGCGTGGTGGGCACCTGTAGTCCCTGCTACTTGGGAGGCGGAGGCAAGAGACTCACTTGAGCCTAAGAATTGGAAGTTGCTGTGAGCTGTGATGTCACCGCACTCTATCCAAGGTGACAGCTTGAGGCTCTGTCTCAAAAAAATAAAAAAATAAAAAGAACAGCCAGGTGTTGTGGTGGGCTCCTGTAGTCCCAGCTGCTCAGGAGACTGAGGCAGAAGAATCACTTGAGTGTAGGAGTCAAGTCTGATGATCCCATTGCACTCTACCCTAAAAAAAAGGGGAGAAGAGAGAGAGAATGAACTGTGGGACCCTGGGGATTTTTAGGGCGGCAAAACTATTCTGGGTGATACTCAAACAGTGGATATATGACATACATTTGTCAAAACCCATTGAAGGTACAGCACAAACACTGAAGTGATGTACACCATGGACTTTAGTTATTAATAATGTGTCAGTTTGGATTCATTAATTGTAGCAAATGTAGCACAATCACTAATGCAAGATGTTAAGGGGGAAACTGCAGACTTGGGGGGTGGTAGATGGGAACATTTTGCATTTTCTGCTCAATTTTTCTATACAGTCTATAATTGTTCTTTTTTTTGGCTCGGCACCTGTGGCTCAACGGGCTGAGGCGCCAGCCACGTACACCTGAGCCGGCGGTTTCGAATCCAGCCCGGGCCTGACAAACAACAATGACAGCTGCAACCAAAAAATGTCTGGGCGTTGTGGCAGGCGCCTCTGGTCCCAGCTACTTGGGAGGCAGAGGCAGGAGACTCGCTTGAGCCCAGGAATTGGAGGTTGCTGTGAGCTGTGATGCCACAGCACTCTATCCAGGGTGACAGCTTGAGGCTCTGTCTCAAGAAAAAAAAAAATTGTTCTTTTTTTTTTTTTTTTTGTAGAGACAGAGTCTCACTCTATCGCCCTCAGTAGAGTGCTGTAGAGTCACAGCTCACAGCTACCTCCAGCTCTTGGGCTTAGGCGATTCTCTTGCCTCAACCTCTCGAGTAGCTGGGATTACAGGCGCCCGCCACAACGCCCGGCTATTTTTTGACGCAGTTTGCCTGGGGCCGGGTTTGAACCTGCCACCCTCGATATATGGGGCCGGCGCCCTACTTGCTGAGCCACAGGCGCCGCCTTCTTTTTTTTTTTAGTGACAGAGTCTCACTTTGTTGCCCTTGGTAGAGTGCTGTACCATCACAGCTCACAGCAACCTCCAGCTCTTGGGCTTAGCTGATTCTCTTGCTTCAGCCTCCCCAGTAGCTGGGACCACAGGCACCCGCTACAATGCCCAGCTATTTTTTGTTGCAGTTTGGCCAGGGCCTGGTTTGAACCCTCTACCCTCGGTATATGGGGCCGGTGCCCTACTCACTGAGCCACAGGTGCCGCCTTCTATATTTGTTCTTAAAAAGTAAAGTCCAGCCTGCAATCCTAACGCTTTGGGAAGCAGAGCGGGAGGGCTGCTTGAGCACAGTTGGGATCGTAGCCCTGCACTCCAGCCTGAGCAATAGAGTGAGACCCTGACTCTACAAACCAAAAATAAAATCCAGGGTGGTGCCTGTGGCTCAAAGGAGTAGGGCACCAGCCCCATATGTCGGAGGTGGCTGGTTCAAACCCAGCCCCAGCCAAAAAATAAATAAATAAAATCCACTAATTAATTTTTAGAGTAAAAATATTAGAAAAACACTAGATGCACAATGTCATTAAGGATTAACTGTATCTGGGAGAGTTCCTATTTCTTGTGAGCTCTCAGAGTGACACAGGGGCAGGGCTGTATCAGCTGGGGCTGAGATGGGGGCTGGTTTCCCTTATCAGTATGCAGTGGCTCCAGCAAGCCGAAGCTGCAGAGAACATAACTATCTGACTGTTTAAAGGTTGGCCAAAAGCTAGATGTGTGGCCTGGAAACAGACCAGGCACTCGCCACTTTACCCTGACTACAGAGAAATAGGAGAGTTAGTGGGTAGAGGGTGCAGGTTAGGTATCTCAGGCGGTGTGTGGGGGGTGCTGGCTTGTCTTATTGGGCGATGTCATGCTGGCAGCAAGCCCAGCTCCTGTCTGCCCCTGTGGGAATCCCCCGGGCGTGTCCAAGATCCCCAGAGTGCTCAGTTAGCCCACATGGTAACAGTAATAATAGTGATAATAATGGCATTACAATAGCACACCTGTACTGCTTGGGGCCCTGCCTAGCTCAGAGAGCATAGGCTCATTTCTTCTTTTTTTTTTTGAGACAGTCTCAAGCTGTCATCCTGGGTAGAGCCACATCACCATAGCTCACAGCAACCTCATACTCTTGGGCTTAAGTGATTCTCTTGACTCAGCCTCCCAAGTAGCTGGGACTACAGGTGCCTGCCTCAACGCCCGTCTATTCTTTGGTTGTAGTTGTCATTGTTGTTTGGCAGGCCCAGGCTAGATTCAAACCCACCAGCTCCGGTGTATGTGACTGGTGCCCTAGCCACTGAGCTACAGAAGCTGAATCAGGCTCATTTATTCTTCACACAGGCTGTGAGTTAGGAACTATTATGAATATCATTTTACAGAGAGGGAAACTGAGGCTCCTAATTAACTGACACCCTCAGCCACAGGGAATTCATAAAACTCTTACTCTCCTCCCAGCTAAGCCTTCTACCCTGCCCTGGGGACCCATTTCTCCTATGGGGCCAAGACACTTTGCACGCAGATCAGTCCTGAGTCACCTTTGTCTGTCAGTTCCTTTAAATAAAATTTTCTGCCTCATGGGTTTGTCTTTTTTTTTTTCCTAATCAGTTTCTCTCCCTGGGCACTATGGGCATCTGGTAGAGTGCTGTGGCATTCTCTGTGGGGGCCACCTTGGGCACTGTAGGGTGCTGAGGAGCATCCCTGGCCCCCACCTACTCCATGCCAGAAGCAGCTCCCAGTAGTGACAGCCACAAATATCCCCAGACATTGTTCAGTGTCCCCTGAAGGGCAGGACCACCCTCAGTTGAGAACAACTGGATTGGGCAGAGTTAGGAGATTACATGGGCCCCCAAGAAACTCTTCACCACCACCCCATGACCTCCCCTGCTAAGGTCCTAGGAGGCTGCACACATTTGAATCCACACCCTGGGCTGGGTGCGGTGGCTCTAGCCTGTAATCCTAGCACTCTGGGAAGCTGAGGCCGGTGGAGCTCAAGACCAACCTGAGCAAGAATGAGAACTCATCTCTACTAAAAATAGAAAAATCTAGCGAGGCATTGTGGTGGGTGCCTGTAGTCACAGCTACTTGGGAGGCTGAGGCAAGAGGATTGTTTGAGCCTAAGTGTTGGAGGTTCCCGTGAGCTATGATGCTATAGCATTGCACCCAAGGTGACAGAGTGAGACACTCTGGGGCATGCAAAAAGAAAAAAAAAAAAAGGCTGGGCACCCACTGCTCAATGGTTAGAGCACCCGCCTATGCCTCGGGGGTGGCAGGTTTAAACCCAGCCAGGATTTTGAAAAAAAAAAAAGGCTCGGTGCCTGTGCCTCAACGGGCTAAGGCGCCAGCCACGTGCACCTAAGCTGGTGGGTTCAAGTCCAGCCCGGGGCCCACCAAACAACAATGACAGCTGCAACCAAAAGATGGCCGGGTGTTGTGGCGGGCACCTGTGGTCCCAGCTACTTGGGAGGGGGAGGCAGGAGACTCGCTTGAGCCCAGGAATTGGAGGTTGCTGTGAGCTGTGATGGCACCGCACTCTATCCAGGGTGACAGTTTGAGGCTCTGTCTCAAAAAAAAAAAAAAATACAGTCTCAACACTAGTAGCTTAGTGGTTAGAGCGCCAACCACATACACTGGAGCTGGCAGGTTTGAATCCAGCCTGAGCCAACTACTACCAAAAAATAGCCAGGTGTGGTGAAGGCACCTGTAGTTCCAGCCACTTGGGAGACTGAGGCAAGAACCTGTGCCTTAAGTCCAAGAGTTTGAGGTTGCTGTGAGCTGTGATGCCAAAGGACTCTACCAAGAGCAACATAGTAAGACTCTGTCTCAGAAAAAAAAAAAGAAAAAAATACAAAAAAGAAAAAGAAAGAAATCAATAAATCCACACCCTATGTGCGGAGGGAGTCCCAGCAGCTGGGGGTCACCTGGAAAGAAGCATCTTCCTATCAGGAGTTCATTCTGGTGTCCAGTGTGAATAGGGAGCAGACTTGGTTTCTTTTCCAAATAATTAACACCGGGTTTCTCCTCCTGGGCTCTGTGGACATCAGGCCCAGATCATTCTCTGGGGTGGGGACGTTCTGGGCACTTAAGGTTCTGAGCAGTATCACTGGACTAATGTCTCTGAAGAGCCCCTGGCAGGGTAGGGGGCAGAATCCACCTGGGAGAAAAGCCTGGGTGAGACAGAACCTTCATCGGGCTAGGCATGGTGGTTCATGCCTGTAATCCCAGCACTTAGGAGGCTGATGTGGGTGGATTGCTTGAGTTCACAGGTTCGAGATCAGCCTGAGCCAGAGCAAGACCTCGTCTCTAAAAAACAGCTGGGCATTGTGGCCGGTGCCTGTAGTTCTAACTTGGGAGGCTGAGGCAAGAGAATCGCTTAAGCTTAGGAGTTTGAGGTAGCTGTGAGTTATGACACCACAGCACCCTGCTGAGACTCTGTCTCAAAAAAAAAAAAAAAAAGAACCTTTATCCTCACGTTCCTTCTCCCAGAAGTGTTCACTTTCTCATCTCTGTTCGGAGAAGCAAACCTTAGGAGATTGTTTTTGCACAAACAGAAACTAATTATGCCACCCCTCTCTCAATGGATACCCGCCCCTCTCCCCCAGCAGAGTGTCCTAGGCTCATTTAGTCAATCTTTCTTGGGCGGATACTTAGGTTGCTGTGACCTCTTGCTCTTTCAGAAAACATAATGGTACAGATTCACATGCAGGATCATTGGGCCCAAGTAGAGAGAAGGTGACACATGCCCTACAAGGGGTGGCTCAGGCAAACCAGGCTGGGCCAAAATGTCCCCTGAACAGGTGAAGTCCCAGTAGAGTGCCATGGTGTCACAGCTCACAGCAACCTCAAAGTCTTGGGCTTAAGTGATCCTCTTGCATCAGCCTCCTGAGTAGTTGGGACTACAGGCGCCCCCCATAATACCCAGTTACACGGCTATTATTTTAGAGGTGGGGGCGTCTCACTTTTGGTCAGGCTGGTCTTGAACTCTTGAACTCAAGCAGTTCACTCACCTCAGTCTCTCAGAGTGCTAGGATTACAGGCATGAGCCACAGTGCCAGCCTGCCCAGCCTAATTTCTTTCTTTCTTTCTTTCTTTCTTTCTTTTCTTTCTTTCTTTCTTTCTTTCTTTCTTTCTTTCTTCCTTCCTTCCTTCCTTCCTTCCTTCCTTCCTTCCTTCCTTCTTTCTTTCTTTCTTTTTTTTTTTTGGTGTCGTTGCAGTTGTCATTGGTGTTTTAGCAGCCAG
>CAUYON010102387.1:0-10392 GCA_963573935.1 Arctocebus calabarensis | reverse complement strand
GACGCCTGTAGTCCCAGCTACTCGGGAGACTGAGGCAAGGAATTGGAGATTGCTGTGAGCTGTGTGATGCCACGGCACTCCACCGAGGCTGACAAAGTAAGACTCTGTCTCTACAAAAAAACTAAAAAACACATTATTTCTTCATCTCCATATTTTTGCTCATGACACTCTTTCTGCCTGAATTTCCTTCTTTATCTCAGCCAATCAAAATTCCAACTTCAAAATACCTGGCCCTTCAAAACCCAGCTCAAATGTAACCTTCATAGATGGTCCTGATTCTCACTCTAGCTCCCCCAACTACTGGTAAATGCCCTCTTTATCTTCTAAACGCCAAATTAATACTGGTTTAATCTCCCATTAATTTCTCTGTACCCCTCCCTCCCTTTCTACAATGCCTTTTGCTTAGAGTCACTCAGATATTTGAAATGAAGTCAGCTAACGCTACTACTCCCTTCTCTGACATAAAGTACATTTAAATTGTTGGGGGAGAGAAGGTTGTTTCTCTTTAGTGTGATTATGTTTAAATGACTAAAGCTGGAATGGGGGAGTCTCTGTCTTAACTGTTTCTTTCATGCTTTTTCTGAAAAGATAGGACCTGGCTCAGTGCCTGACCTGGATAAGGCACCAGCTACATATACCAGAGCTGGAGGGTTCAAATCCAGCCCAGACCTGCCAAACAACAATGACAACTACAACCAAAAAATAGCCGGGCATTGTGGTGGGGCGCCTGTAGTCCCAGCTACTTGGGAAGCTAAGGCAAGAGAATTGCTTAAGCCCAGGAATTAGAGGTTGCTGTGAGCTGTGATGCCACACCACTCTACCCAGGGTGACAGCCTAAGGCTCTTGTCTCAAAAAAAAAAAAAAAAAAGGAATAAGAAAAATGAAAAGGTAGGACCTTCCCCAAATGCAATTTTTAGAGCTCAGATTTTTAAAATATATTAATTGCTTGAAAAAAAAAGTTAAGCTTTATGTATTACTACATGATATGAATTCCATAAGCTTCATTAAAATGGTGTATCCTATGATTACTTGAAGGAGTATCTGGCTGAAAATCTGAACACCTCAAACTCTGTTTGAAAACAATAATGCCTAAGAAAACTTTTCTATTTAACCAGAAATTTGAAACTTTTAATTATCTTTTAAAAGATCCCATTCATTCTGACACTGTTAAGTGATATTCAGTGACTGCACTAGCAATCTACTGAACTTCCATCGTGAAACACTTGTTGTATCTCAAGTATAGACCTTTGTTTCCCGTATCCTCTCCTAAGATTGTGATTCTCAAATTGTGGTCCCCGGATTCCTTTCAAGGGTCCTGTGAAGTAAAAACTATTTTCTTTTTCTTTTCTTTTTTTTTTTTTTGAGACAGAGCCTCAAGCTGTCACCCTGGAGAGAGTGCCATAGCATCACAGCTCACAGCAACCTCTTAATTCCTGGGCTCAAGTGAGTCTCCTGCCTCTACCTCCCAAGTAGCTGGGACTACAGGCGCCCGCCACAACGCCTGCCCGTTTTTTGGTTGCAGCCGTCATTGTTTGGCTGGATTCAAACCCGCCAGCTCAGGTGTATGTGGCTGGCGCCTTAGCCCGTTGAGCCACAGGCGCCAAGCCATATTTTCTTAATAATACTAAGAAACTGTTTGCCTTTTTCATTGCATTGATATTTGCACTGAAAGCACATCAATAATGGGTAAAACTGCCACTGCCTTAGCATAAACCGTAATAGCATCAAACTGTACTAGGATCATTATATCTTTCACCACTATGCATAGGTAATTTAAGAAAACAAAAAAGGCCAGGTGCCTTTGCAGCAGTTCTCAACCTGTGGGTTGTGACCCACAGGAACTGTATTATAGGGCTGCAGCATTAGGAAGGTTGAGAACCACTGCTTTATAGGCTCACTCCTATAATCCTAGCACTCTGAGAGGCCAAGGCAGGAGGATCCCTGGAGCTCAGGAGTTTGAGACCAACCTGAGCATGAGTGAGACCCCTGTGTCTACTAAAAATAGAAAAAGTAGCCAGACATTGTGGTGGCTGCCTGTAGTCTCAACTACTTGGGAGGCTGAGGCAGTAGGGTCTCTTGAACCCAGGAGTTTAAGGGTGCTGTGAGTGCTAAGCTGATGCCATCTAGCCTCTAACCTGGGCAACTGAGCGAGACACTGCCCCAAAAAACAAACAAACAAACAAAAACACTAGAGGCTGGGCCCGGTGGCTTCAGGTGGAATGATCCTTGAGCTCAGGAGTACAACATCAGCCTGAGCAAAGCTAGACTCACCTCTAAGAAAAACAGAAAAATTAGAGGATAGCTCAAGCCCAGGAGTTTGAGGTTGCTGTGAGGAAGGCTGACGCCACAGCACTCTAGAGTGCTGAGAGCAGAGTAAGACTCTGTTTAAAAAGGAATCAGTTGCATGTAAGAATGTTCTTGATAAAGCAATAAAATTATTAATTTTACTAAGTGAGTACTGGTCTTTTACATCTTCTGGGTAATAAAATGAGAAGTACACAGAAAGCACTTCTGCAGGGTACTTAAGAACAACGGTTATCTGGAGGGGAGCACTTTTGACTCTGAGTTGTGACCTGAACTAGCTACTTTTTTCATGGAATACTACATTTACCTGGAACAAAGAACAAAGTGGTTATTCAGATACCAATATTTAGCAGGTATTTTCTTGAAAATAAAGTCAAGGAAAAGAAATAACAGTCTTTGTTTCCAATGAAGCTTTTTGCCAATGAGCTTTTAATGAAAAAATCAGAATTGTGGAAAACTTGTAGCCACTTGACAGCTTCCCAGTACATTTTGTGATGAAATGGGTGGTAATAACTAATGTGGGCTTTTTGATATTGCACTATAAAATGTTTAAACATTTGGAAGAACTGCTTAACTCAATGAATCAATATTTCCCAAATGACCAAAGCATGATATTACAAAATCATGTATGAATAAAATATATTTTAATGTAACAACCACACCAATACTTCAGTTCCAATGGATTTTAATGTAATAGGAACATCAATTTGATTTCAATTTCCACATTCCAACTTATGAAAAACTAATCCTTCTCAAGTTTTGCTGCAGTATCAGAGAATATGCACAACTGTCTGAAAGACTATAAGACTTCTCCCTTTTCCAACTACATGTCCTTTGAAGCCACATTTCTTCATAGACCTCAATCAAAATAATTTATCACAATAGATTTAATTGTAGAAGCAGATATGAAAATCTAGCTATCTTCCATTAAGCTGGATAATTAAGTCATTTGCAAAAAAACTGTTAAATAACACTCTTCTCACTGATTTTTAAAATTTTTTTTGTAAAAATATGTTAATATGACATCGGTTTATTGTTATTGTTTAAGTAATATTTTAAAAGTATTTCTTATTTTAATTTCTAATTTGGTAAATGTCAATAAAATAATCCACATAAATAGAAGCTTTTAAGAGCCCTCAATAATTTTTAAGAATGTAAAAAGTTCTGAGACCAAAATGTTTGAGAATCACTGCTCTAAGAAAATCTGCCTCTGATCTAGCCACTCCCAAAACTATTTTGTTTGTACCAAATCTATCCCTTCCCTACGCCCAGCTGGAGTTGAACCTGGGGCAGACATATCTGGATCAGGGAAAACCATGTCTTAAATTGACCACATCAGATCTCCCTCAGGAATCTGAATTAAGCCTCATGGATACTTAAGTCTATTTATAGCAGAACACTAGAGACCATTAACTCTTATTGCTGAAGTCCTTGGAACTCTTTCAGTTCCAGCCCTTTCTGTGGGCCCAGTTGTTCAGCTTTTCCTTGGATTCTACGACAGCTCTTTCCTTGTGATTAATCTCCCTTTACATGAGCTAGTTTAAATAGGTTTCATTTCCATGTGATCAAGAATGCCTACATAAAACATAAAACTTCAAGGCCTTGCTTAAGCCCAAGAGTTTGAGGTCGCTGTGATCTGTAAAGTCATTGCACTCTACCCAGGGTGAGAGCTTGAGACACTGTCTCAAAAACAAACAAACAAAAAAGACTTAAGTGTTTTAGAAAAAAATGTAATATACCTGCTTTTTATGGTATTGATAAACACTTCTCTATGGCTTACTTGTAGCTCAAACATCTAGGGCACCAGCCACATACACTGGACGTGGCGGGTTCGAGTCCAGCCTGGGCCTGCCAAACAGCAATGACAACTACAGCCCATAAATAGCCGGACATTGTGGCGGGCGCCTGTAGTCCCAGCTACTTGGGAGGCTGAGGCAGGAGAATCACTTAAGCCCAAAAGAGTTTGAGGTTGCTGTGAGCTGTGATGCCACTGGACTCTACAGAGGGCAACAAAGTGAGACTCTGTCTCAAAAAACAAAACAAAACAAAACACTTCTTTATAATTAATAATTAAAATTAATTGGTCAATGATTTACTATGGTCAAGGGATTTACCACTATCTTCTGAAATCACTTTTTTCTTCCTTTTTTCTCATTGTGATAAAAACATCTGTATATATGCATCTAATGTGATGAGAGCTTCATTGTGCAAGGCCACTAAAAACAAGTGAGTGTGACTGACTCCATGCTGACAATTGTTTTAAAATTAAGCAAGTTTTAAAAGTTAGTTTTAAGTGAGCAAAAGCAAATGTTAAAAAAGGATTCTAACACTTCAACCCTTTGTGAGAAGCTGTATGATGTATAAGTGATAAGTTTGACTGACTGTTTAGCATCTCTGCTTGGTTCTTAACTCAGTTGCTTTACCCACTGCTCTTAGTAACTGTATTATCAGTTGGCTATCCAAGTTATTGATTCTTTTCCTCACTGTAATTTACCCTTGAAAGAAAACGATTTTATTTAAAAAAAATTAAAATCTAAAGGTGTCTTTAAATTTGCTTTTTGCTTTATTTTTGTATATGATATTTATGATTTGTTTTAAAAGTCTACTATCCCTCTTCTACCGATTTTCATTGAAAATGGTAATCAGATATTTCTTGTGAGACTGACATGAATATAGAGAATAAGTAAAATAAAGACTTTTTTTACTCATGTCAAAATTAAAAAAAACAAAAAACAAAAAAACTTCAAGGGCTTTCTCAAAACTGTTTTATTGGGCACCCTCATGTAACACACCAAATTATAACATGGTTTTCCTCCATCAGATGATCACATGTCCATATAAAAATAAAAATTACTCCAACAAAACTAAAAATTGAATGAAAACTGTAGGCTCATTTAGAACAAATGATCAGTTATTAGATAAGGAAAGCTTAAGTAACCCATACACCTATATATACCCTGAGACTAAAGGCCTAAAGGAGGAGACAGGGAAAGACCGGGAGAGAAATGGAGAGAGCTTCTCTCCCCCCACTTGAATTCTCTCCCTCTACCAGGAGCTTTAGTGTTTTCTGTATTCTTTTCTGTAAATAAATTCTGTCTTACCACTGGGGGGGTGGGGGGGGAGAATAATGTAATGAAGAATAATAAAATACATGTATTTAAAAAAAAAAAAAAGCTTAAGTTTTCTTTCCTTCAGGAAAAGAACATTCATATTTTGTCTTCTGGAGAACATATTCATATATCATGTGAATGTATTTTAGACAACAAATGGCTTCATTAAAATGTACCAATGTGACAGGACTTTACAGGGAGCTTCAAGAATAGAAAACGAACAAGGTAGTATGACCTGCTCTACCAAAAATGAACAATTATTATAAAACTATGATAATTAAATCAGTATAGTACCAGCACAAGACAGGCTAATAGACCAATAATGCAGAGTAAATATAAATACAAACCCTAATATATATGGAAATATGTAAGTGGCATTATGAAAGGAACAGATAAGACTATTCAATAAATGATGGGGCACTGGATTATCCTTATGAAAAGAAAATTAGAGCTATTTTTCAGGGTTATCCTTAGAAAAAAAACTGACCCCTACTTCCTATCAAACATCAAAAAAAATTCCAGGTAGATTATAGACCTAAATGTAAAAACCAAAACTTTGTAACTTTTAGTAGAAAATGTAGAGAGAGAACTATTACCTCAGTATAGGTGAGGATTCCTTCAACAACACACAAAAAACACAAACCATAGAAGAAAAACATTAAAAATGTGATTAAAGTCTGAAAGTTGTTTCAAGAAAAGATAAAGTTAAAAGACAAACTAAAACATAACCATTAGGATAGCTACTACCAAAATAACTCAGAAAATAAGTGTTGGTGAATATGTAGAGAACTTGGAGCCTTTGTGTACTGATGGTGGTAATGTAAAATGGTATAAGCACTATGCAAAATAGTATGGAAGTGCCTCAAAATATTAAAAATGGAATTACCATATGATCCAGCAATTCTACTTCTAGGTATATGTCCCAAAACAACAAAGCACAATCTTCAAGAGGTATCTATACACTCATGTTCACAGCAGTATTACAAGAGCCAAAAAGTGGAAACAACCCAAGTGTTCCCCAACTCAAGTATATATAAACACAATGTGGTATACATCCATACAATAGAATATTAAAAACAAAGGACATTCTGGCACATGCTAAAACACAGATGCTCTTTGAGGACATTATGTTAAAGCCTGTCACAAAAAAGGTAAATTCTGTATGGTTCCACTTAAACGAGGCACTTAGAATAATGAAATTCCTAGAGACAGAAAGTAGAAGGATGATTCCCAGACACTACAGGGATGGGGAAACAGGAAGTTATTTGATGGGTATAAAGCTTCAGTATTTCAAGATGAAAAAGTTCTAGAGATTTGTTACACAACAATGTGAATACACAAAACACTACTATTGTACGCAAAAATGATTAAGGTGGCAAATTTAATTTGTTTTTTGCCACAATAAAAAAAAGAGAATGTTTATTATGTGTAGTAATAAAAAAATGGAAAAACCAGAAATGTATGTTAACAGGAAATGGTTAATACAGTATCTTTACACTACAAAATACTACACAGCAGTTAAAATGGACTCATTATGGGCTTGGTGCCTGTAGTTCAAACAGCCAGGGCACCAGCCACCATATACCAGAGCTGGCAGGTTCAAATCCAGCCCAGACCGCCAAACAATGATGATGACAACTAATACCAAACAAACAAACAAACAAACAGCCAGGCATTGTGATGGGCGCCTATAGTCCCAGCTACTTGGGAGGCGGAGGCAAGAGAATCACTTAAACCCAAGAGTTTGAGGTTGCTGTGAACTGTGATACCACAGTACTCTACCCAGGGTGACAGCCTGAGACTCTGTCTCAAAAAAAAAAGATATTTTATAATTTAAAAATTAAGGCAGCACAAATGATGTTCTACCTTGAAAACCTGTCCTTTTTTACTTACAGCAAATTTCTACATGGCTACTATATCCAAATATCAAGTAAAGGAATATATAAATCTCAATTCAGGGAGATAAAATGATTATACATAAATATTTACAAATAAATATAGATATATATACAATGGAGAAATTAGAGGCTTTTAGAGAACCACTGTAAACCCTTCCCTGATATAGCTGGTGCCATGGCAGAAGATTTATGTCAAAAGCTTCTTAGAAAATAAAAAGCCAAGAATAAAGGTCTTCATGGTCAAGAGTTACTGTTTGAATGTTACTTCCCATTTTTTTTTTTTTTGAGACAGAGTCTCACTCTGGCACCCTGAGTGGAGTGCCATAGTGTCATAACTCACAGCAACCTCAAACTGTTGGGTTCAAGTGACTGTCTTGACTCAGTTTTTAGTCAAGATGGGGTCTTGCTCTTGCTCAAGCTGCTCTCAAGGCAATCTACCCACTTCAGCCTCCCAGGGTGATAGGATTACAGGGCATGAACCATCTCGTCCAACCAACTTCCCACTCTTTAGGTCTATATCCAGCTGTCCCCAAGTTGCATATCCACCTCTGCCATACAGAGTACCTCTGTAATTCCTTGCCAGTTCTATTAAAACATGACCATTGTTATAAGAACAGCCCAAGCACTGAAGAGTCTGTGCTTTAGAATTTTTTTTCCTTGTAACAGGAGCTTTTCAAAAACATAAGTAAAACAAGATACTAGATCTTATTAGCAAAAGTGTCAGCACAGCCTTTCAGAGTGATTCACCATGCCTGAAAACAAATGCAAAAGGTGGTGTGCTTCCCTGAATACACAACCAGAATTCCAGGATTGTTATGAAACCTGTTATGAGAGTAACCCTGTAAATAATGACAAGATGTTTAAAAAAATTTAAACATAATTTCAGATAAATGTCAGAATTATGTTAATGTTTGGCTTTGAGTAACCTGAAATCAGTAAGATTACTCAATATCACTTCATGGTAGGAGTCTAACAAAACATCTTTGCTAGGGCAGGAATTAGTCCAGCTCCTGAAATTCACTTTAGAAGGCACTTCTGCTGTATCTTTTATTTGTATTAACCTAAATTAGTCTGATGGATTTTAAAAAAACACTATGGATGCACTGACATTTCTCCTGAGTCTATAGTACATGACAGAAATCCACAGGATTCAGCACTGTTCCAGACCCAGAGTTAAGATCCTTAGATTATCAGAGTTTATGGTCTATCTGAATTTTTTTCTGTAATGAAGAACAACCTGTCTTACTCCTTTTTATGATGAAAAGCTAATGATAATGAAAAAAATACGCTATTATGGTATAATCTTACATAACACTGTACTGTGTGGAGGATAGGAAAAGGGAAGAAAGATACATATTTGTGCATATACACACGAAAACGTTTTTCTGTAAGAACAAAACCCCACATCCCCAACAAGTCTTATTATAAACACCCAATTCCTACTTCCAATTTTTATTCTGTGTATCATTCATCTCAGCAAAAAGCAAGGTTGCTTAGGAAAAAAGAAATGCCCCAGTTTCTTTTACAGCTAACCTCATGTTGGGTGGGGGTGGAAGGGGTCAGTGCTCTCTTTAGAGATAATACTGTTTTTCACGAAGAATATTCAAGACAAGGAAGCTGTTAGTTCTAAGATCCAGAATCCAGCAATGCAGCAGCACAGAAGTGAGTCAAACATCAGGTACACTGAGTTAAAATACAGGCACCTTCAGTTTTTAGAATTCAGTTCCAGAAGCTCCATATGGGAGACGAACAACCTAATCTATTGGAAGGGAAGAAATATGATATATATAAAAGTAAGGTGAGGGTTTCACATCTGAGACAGGAAAAATACAAAGTAAGCCAGGAATTTCTTGTACCAGAAGGTAAGGAAGCAGTCATACCCCAAAATTAAAGGGCTTCCACGGGCCAAATACAAGATATCTTCAGTACCAAAAGGAATGTCTGCAATTGCTGGTAAAACAAAGAATAAATTAAAATCTATGAGTTCATAATGACACTAAAAGAGTGAGGAGAGAAACCAATTCATTTACCACCATTAGCAATGACCATTATAACACCTCCTTTACTCAGAAAAGTGTTAAAGTGAAAAAAATTAAAAGAATTTACATCAATTTGTCAATAGACATTATAATTTATTCCTAACCAGTGAGGAAAATCTTTACCGAAGATTGAAAGCTAATCAATGTAAAAGAAATGGCAGAATTAGAAAATCACCATTTTCCAACAATCAATGAATTATCTGACTCAGGCAAAGATCATGATGACTGGGTAAAAGGTACCTGGAAAAGTATAATATCATTGTGCCAAAACTCAAGAGATTACTTAATAATTACAAAGGGGAAAAATACCTTCACAATGGAGAGAGACCCGAAAAAAAATGATCAAACTCAGCATCATAAATAGTGTGATATTATGACATTATGTTTCTTATTTTATGATGCATTGAAGAACAAAACAATGCGTACAAAGTATTCTTACCAAAAATGTTTAACTAGAATCTAATCAAAGAATTAAAACTTCAATACTGGTTTTTAAATAGGTAACAGAGATGAAGAAACAAATTAAATGAGACTGAAGATACAACCAGAAAATTCCAGAAATGATATACTCTAGAAAACAAATGACCTGGTCTCTTCAAAATACCAGTATCATATAGGTTCTCAACTGTTCTAGATTTTTTTTTTTAAAGACATACAGTCTCACTTTGTCACCCTTGGTAGAGTGCTATGGCGTCATAGCTCACAGCAACCTGAAATTCTTGGGCTCAAGCAATTCTCTTGCCTCAGCTTCCTGAGTAGCTGGAACTACAGGTGCCTGCCATAACACCCGGCTATTTTTAGAGACAAGGTCTCACTCTGTCTCAGGCTGTTCTTAAACTAGCGATCTCAGGCAATCCACCCACCTCAGCCTCCCAAGTATTTTTTTTTTTTTTTTTTTTTGAGACAGAGCCTCAAGCTGTCACCCTGGATAGAGTGCTGTGGCATCACAGCTCACAGCAACGTCCAATTCCTGGGCTCAAGCAAGTCTCTTGCCTCCGCCTCCCAAGTAGCTGGGACTACAGGCGCCTGCCACAATGCCCG
>CAUYON010102386.1:0-52019 GCA_963573935.1 Arctocebus calabarensis | reverse complement strand
TTTTTTTTTTTTTTTTGAGACAGAGCCTCAAGCTGTCACCCTGGATAGAGTGCTGTGGCATCACAGCTCACAGCAACCTCCAATTCCTGGGCTCAAGTGAGTCTCCTGCCTCTGCCTCCCAAGTAGTTGGGACTACAGGCGTCCGCCACAACGCCCGGCCATTTTTTGGTTGCAGCCGTCATTGTTGTTTGGCGGGCCCGGGCTGGGCTTCGAACCCACCAGCTCAGGTATACGTGGCTGGCGCCCTAACCCGTTGAGCCACAGGCGCCGAGCCACTCAGGCTATTCTCAAACTCTTGACCTCAAACGATCCTCTTGCCTCAGCCTCTCAAAGTGCTAGAATTATAGGTGTGAGCCACCATGCCCAGCCTATGATGCAATCCCAATCTTTCACCTTTGCTCACCTTTAAGGTTCCTTCTAGCCCAAACTTGGTAATAACTCTGAGAGTTCTCTTCTTGCCCAAGGAGAGGTGTGGCTGGCATCACAGAGAGCAGAGCCAGTGTGGCTGTCACGAGGCTTTCACAGCAGGGAGGGGATGCTGCCCTTTTGAGCCTTGAAGACTCCTCTGTGAGGACTGGGAATAGAGACCTGGTATCCATCCCATCTGGTGCCCACAGGGGAGCGTGAGGTGGTTGGCAGGGATCAGCCAGGATGTATGTCTCCCATAGCTGTGGTCAAGGTCAGCCAAGGATTCAAAGGGGGGTGGCTGTGGGACTTGTTCTCTGGTTCCTGGGGTGGCACAGAAAGCCAGTCTGTGTGAGCTCCCCAGCTCTGGGGAGCTTTCCTGCCACTTCCCAGGTTTGGCCCTTGGGGGGCTTCTTGGATAAACCCTTGTTCTCTTGCTTTCTAGGCTAGAGCAGCCAGCTCCCTTCCAGGGGCTGCCTCAGATGGTCTGAGCAAGGCCCACCCACCCTTCCTCCAAGGCTCCCATCCTTGCCAAGATCTAGCAGGTGTCTCTTCTTGGGCAGGCAACATGGCCCACCAGGAATTTTCCAGAAGGACACCAGAGCTTTGGTCCCTTCACTGCCTCACTCTCCACCTGCCTGCCTACTAGGTTGTTGGCTGCTGCCAGCCCCTGGAAGCCAGGCAGTGCCCTTGTGCCCTGATGCCAGTCCTTGCAATTACAGGTTGGCAGGCCCAGGGGCAAGGCGTGCCAGCCAGCACGGCAGCTTGCTGGCGGCTAGTTTGTGCCCTGGGGCTCAGCCATGCTGAGTGGGGAATTGTTCTGTGAGGGGTCTCAGGTCTCTGCCATAGGCTCTGACAGCCCATGGGGGATGTTTGCTTTCTCCCTTCTTAGTGGGGCCTAGAATCCATTCTTTGCAGTTCAGATATCGGTTACTGCCCAGTTGGAGGACTGAGATGGACTAAGGTTGAAGACCTTACCTCCCCCACCCCAGAGATGACCCCTTCCTCTCTGCTCCTCCTTGTGCCTATCTGTGTGTGCAGGTGTACCCGAGGAGAGGCCCACACATGCAGGTGCAGAAATATCAGGGCACAGACATGTCTGGATACATATATGTGTGTGTGTGCATGACTTGTTATGCCTACTGTAAGAGCATAAGCATGCATACTGGCCTGTGCCCATGTTTGCAGCCATGGTCTGTCCGGTTGGTGCCTTGGCCACACATGTTCAGATACTTTGAATGGCATGTGTGTTACCTGCACATGTACGAACTTGTGGTGTGGGAGCTCGTTGTGTGTGTGCCAAGTTATGAGCGTCTGTGTAAGTGTGCACATGTGTTGAAGCTCATGTGTATGTGTGTGAGGCCTGGAATTAGTCACGTGTCTGTGTGTGTTTGTTGTGGCTGCCTGTGTGTGTGAGCATATGAGTGTGTGCGACAGTGTGAGCATGGGTGTGTATGTGTGCATGCTTCACTGCCCAGGGATGATCCAGGCCAGGGACAGTCATCATCGCTGCCCCAGCTGGACGAGGAAATCCTCTTTGTATGAAGAGGCAAAGGCCAGGGGCTGAGGGGCTCCATGTTTCTCAGGCTCCAGGCAGCGTTCCCAGGCCCTGTGGCCCAGGGGGAGCTATGTCAGGGTGCAGGGCTGCGTGCACAGGCTCTGAGGAGACAAGGGCAAAGTCAGATTTCCCTTTCGGAAGTCCCCTCCAGGGCTGATGTCAGCAAGGATGATGGGGCCTGGGAAACTGGTGAGGAGGCATGGGAGGGGAGGCCTGGGCCTGGTCAGCAGCATAGGGCGGTAGGAGGCAGAGTTGAGGGACACTTAGGATGCAGAACAGACAGGTCCAGTAATTGGAGGGGGGTGACAGTGAGAAGAGCAGGTAGGATCCCCTCCCCCTGGTGTCAGGCATAGGTGACAGAGAACAAGGAGCTGACCCTAAGCCAGAGGACAGCAGCTCTAGCAGCTGGCCTCACGATGTGTGGGATCAGGGGGAGAGGATGAGTTTGGTTACCTGGTCATTGCGAGGTGCCTGTGGGCGTCCAAGACAGGGTGTCTAGGAGGGGCCTGGGACTGTGGGTTTGAGACACTCATGTAGGAGTAGCTTTGAGTGGTCAGCTAAATTCTATAAACCAGGGCCCCCTTTTTTTTTTTTTTAAGATAGTCTCATTATGTCACCCTCGGTAGTGTGCCCTGATGTCACAGCTCACAGCAACCTCAATCTCTTGGGCTTAAGTGATTCTCTTGCTTCAGCCTCCCAAGTAGCTGGGACTACAGCTACTGCTACAACACGGGGCTATTTTGTTGTTGTAGTTGTCATTGTTGTTTGGCAGGCCCGGAGCCTGGTTTGAACCTGCTACCTCTGGCATATGTGGCTGGCGCCCTAGCCGCTGAACTACAGGCTTCAAGCCGGGCCCTTTTATTTGTTTGTTTTAGTTTCTAATTGTGAAGCTCAATCCTGAGTTGGTCACGGAAGCCACTGAGCTCTATGACCCAGTTTGGTTGGCCTGTGTGTGGTGCCGAAGTCTAGCAAGCATGGGCTGTGGGTGCTGGAAGAGTCTGGCAGAGCATTTGGGCCACGCCAGCTTGTACAGTTGAGGAAACCAGGGCCTCCCCAGAGTTACCCAGGCAGGGTGGGGCCAGGGTCTGTGCACCCCAGGAGGTAGCACCCCTTTGTGGCAGCACCCCTCCTTGAGGTGAGGCCCCCCAGGCCGCTGCCTCGGGAGACTCTGTAATCACAGGATTAAAAGGCGGCCTCTCCCTAGCCCAGCCCTTCACCCCTCAAAGCCACCAAGAGAAGATGATTTGGTGGCACAGTGCCGGTTTCCAGGTGTGTCTGAGGAAAACTGGCATCCTTGGGTGGTGTATTCAGCCTGAAAGGCCCCATTGTGGCTGTAGCCTCCCTCTGATGCCCTCTATTTTGGGGTTGGGATCCACCCTGCTCCAGCTGGAGGAAGGAAAAGTTGTATTTCAGTATGTCCTGTGGGTGTGGGACGGCAGGGGAGAGGTGAAAGGGGAGGCCGCAGGGCTGCGTGGTTTGGAGAGGTGCCTGGACTGTGTGCAGCAGGGGCCACAGGGGCAAGCTGCAGGTGTGAGGAGAGAGAGCTGTGCACAGGTACAGGGGACCTAGAAGAAATTGCAGGGGAGGGTAGGTATGAGGCAGGGCTTTCATGCGGCCCTGGGAGGCTGGTCGGCAGACCCTGTTAAGCTGGAATGTAGGTCTGTGGCCTGCCTGGGGCCCCGCCTGAGATGTGCCTGCCAGCGACTTCCTGATTCCCATCCCTGTGGGTGCCCAAGTCCCACGTCTTAGGCTTCAGGGAGACCCACCCTGTACTCAGGGGCCTCCCAGTTTGGTGGCAAGGGCCAGGGACTATAGCCACAGGAGCTCGGTTAGACTAAGAACACACAGGCCGCTGGGCCTCCTCGGCCTGGCCAGCCCTCCCTCCACCAGCTGGGCCGTGTTCCTGCTCCACCCAGCATGGAGGGCACATTCCAGCTTCTTGCCTCTTGATGCTCACGTGGGTCCTTGGCCTGGCATGGTCTTGTGGATCTTCGGGGCCATCCTGATCCCAACCATGCTTCAGGCCTGTGCCCAGTGCCACCTCCACCTGGGGGCCTTTGCCCATCCTGGGCTTTCTTGTGATTCCCCAGTGCTAGCCTTACCAGGTGCTATGGCCGCCTGATGCCCTCAGAGCCTTCCCCACAATGGCCTTTTCACCCTCATCTTGCCCTGGCCAGGAAGTAGCATGATGTGTACTATTGGGTCTGAGTTTCCTCATTTGTGAAATGGGTGTAGTGACACCTGCCTTGTCAAGTCACCTGACCAGCAGGGATAGATGTGGTCATGAGAGTGGATACGCTTGGTGTGTCTGTAGTTGAGGTAGTGGCCCTGTGGTTCCTTGGCCCCAGGTGCTCTCAGGCCTCTGGATATCAGGCCTGGTGGGTGCCTGAGCCTGGGCTGCCCCAGCACAGCCCCGTGATCCAGGAATGACTAATTCCACCCTAGCAATAAGCTCTTGGAAGCTCTGAGAAAGTAGACTTTTTTTTTTTTTTCTGTTTTTTCTTGCTGGTTCATTAAACTCTTCTTGAGTGAGGGGAATGGAGATTGTCCTAATCCCTTGGCACGAGGTGGGGAGGTGGACCTGTGGTCAGCAGAGGCTGTCGGGAGCAGGGCAGGGGGTGGGTGCTGGACAGGAGCTGGAAGCCTCGTGCTCTAGACTGGCTTTACTCTGGGCCAGTTGGTGACTTCAGACACCCTGGCCTTGACTGGGCTCAGCTTCACTATCAGAACGAGTGTACAAGGACTTGCTCCCTTCCCCACGCTGCTCTAGGGGTCTGGAAGTGGGATGCCCTGGGAGAGGCCATTGGTGGGATGTGCAGGGTCTGGCCACCTGGCTGGCACACACAGTAGGTGCTTTAGTAGTAGTGTCTGCAGGAGAAGACAGAAGGGACAGAATAGACAGGCAAGCTCTGAAGAACCTGCTGGCATTCATCTTCTCAGAGTCTATTTCCTCACCTTTAAAAGTGTTCCCATCTCATGGATTGCTGTGGGAGTCCTGGCTTCCCCCTCCCAGGGCCCCGTGGGTGACTCCAGGGCTGGGTGCTCACCTGGGTCATGGCTGCCGGCCTGGCTGAGCTGGTACTATCTACCCATCTTTGAGGTTCCCAGAGGTGGAAAAACGGTTTCAGACCTTGCTTACCAGAAAAAGTCTGGATGATGCCTTCCTTCATGGAGCCAGTCTGTCCTCTCAGCTGGGAAGAGACAGTGTTGGGAGGGATCAGTGACTGAGGTCTAAGGAGTCTCACTCAGACTGCCCTCTGTCCATAGGTGTTCCTGGCCCTTGGGGAGCTGCTTCTGTCCTGCAACTGGGCGGTGGTTGCTGATATCCTGCTGGTAGGTATGGGAGTTGGGATGGGGAGGCTAGTCCTGGGACAGGGACAAGCTGCAGGTGTGAGCAGCGTCCTGGGGTCTCGGCTGCTGAGCAGCCTGGGGGTGGGGTGGGGTTTCAAAGGTCATTTGATAGAAGACCAAGGTCATCAAATAGCTACCTTGGGCCAGAGGCCTCCCTGACACTCTATCATCCCCATTTTGCAGATGAGCAAATGGAAGTTCAGAGACGGCAGGTGCCCAGGCCAAGGTTACAGGCACCCAGCCAGACCTAAAGGCTGGGCTTTCTGACTCCCAGGGCTCCCTCCTCCCCCTTTCTTTACCACACTGCTTCTCAGCAAGCAATTTCCTTGGCCTCTACCCTGGGGATGCTGGACTTTGGGGCAATAGCCACTGAGGCCTGTTGGGTCCAGCCTACTTCAACGTGAGCTGCCATGCAAGGGGCCAGCTCAGCCTGTAGTGAGACTTGATGCTATTCTAACGACATGACTGTGCTGTGTCCAGAGTTCAGCATGGCTTTTGCCTGAGCCTCACACTGTTTGCCCAGCCTCCCTTCCTCCTTTTGGGAGACACATAGGGAATGACATTGAACACTGTGAGGGGCTGTGCCCTCGTGGGTAAAACGGAGACCCAGGCCTAGGAGCACCCTGAGCACCCTCTTCCTTCCTCCTGGTAGCCTGGTGCAGTCCAATGCTGGGCACAGGGAACTAGGGCAGCCTGGCAGTCAGCTGGAGCTATTCCAAAGGAAGTTTAGATGGGGGTGGGGGGAGCACCAGCCTAGACTCAGGAAACAGACTGACGTTCAGCCCTGGTCCTGCTACTTTCAAGCTGTGTGACCTTAGGCAAGATGCCGTGTGTCTCTGAGCCTGTTTCCCTGTGTAGGAAACAGGGGTGATAATGATACCTATCTCATGGATTGTTGTGAGGGGAAATGAAATTATTCATGTGAAGCTCTTGCCCAGTGCCTTGCACTGGAGAATGCTGGCTAGGATTTTCATAGTGATTCAGTGTCCCTCCTTCTCATCTTCTAACCCCTGAAGAAATCTTGGTGTCCTAGCATCTGAGTTTGAAAGGGCTAAAGGGATGTATAGTCAATTGGTTAACAAGGCTTGCTTAAATACTACCATCAATAGACTGCTCACTCCCCGCCAAGATGTCTGACCCCTCTGGACGGGTCATGCTCAGTGAGCTCGGAGGGGGCTGCCCAGTCTTTGGCTCCTGGGCAAGTGTGTTAGCTGCAGGGCTGGCAGGTCTTTGCCCTGTCCTTCAGGTGGAGACTGGGGCTTCACTCAGCCACAGACCTGCTGAATGGCCTTGGGCCTTAGTTTCCTTGTCTATAAAAAGGGGTAACGACAACCTGCTGGTGGAGTGAGTGAGGCGGCCTGCAGGAAAGCAGTCAGTGGGAGAGCACTGGCCAATGTTTCCATTGGTGAGCTTGTCCACTTCTAGGCACAGGGAGATTAACACCGCTTCCCCAGCATAGCTTGTTCTCTCTCAGGCAGTTCAAAGACAGCAGAACCTGCACCCTGCAGCTTCCTCTGCCTACCCCCTGCGGCCTACCCCTTTTCCACATGACAGCCCCACAGATATGTGAAGATTTCGCTGTGTCCCCCCAGTGTCTGTGTTTGCAAGAATGATTAACCTGGCAGAGCCAGGCTCTCTGTGGAACTAGAGAGGAGGAGGTGGGAGGGGAGTAGGGAGGTGAGAGAGGGGAGTCAGGGGTCTGCCAGCCCTAGAGTTGGCCCATCTGGGAAACTGGCTTGATCCAGCCCCCTCCCCCCAGGCTCCTTGTGGTCTTTTTCTGGCTTGGTGACCTTCAGCCCCCAAAGCTGAGCAAGGCCCACCACTCCCACTAGGTTTCTTGCCACCCCGTCCCTCCTATTCCACCTTCCTAGAGCCCCTTTGCCAAAGCTTGGCTTTCTGCACTTTGGTGGTGGGAGGTAGACCGATTTTCACAGCCCTTGAAGTTCAGTTCCCCCAATTTGCTGTTGGCAGAGGCAGGTGGTGGGGGACCCCTTCTGCCAGTGGAGAGCCAGAGGCCTGCTTGGAGCAGGGAGGGGAAAGAGGGCCTGTAGTGCAGGCAGCTCCCTCAAGGAGCTGACAACAGAGAAGTTGATAGTGGCAGTTGGCAGAGGATCTGGCCAGGCAGCCTCCAGGGGGCAGAGAGGGGACGTGAGGGGGTGGGGGGAGAGGAAGGCTGCTGAGGGTGGGGAGCAGGGAGAGGGGTCCAGAGGTATGGGAGGAAGTAACCTCTGAGCAAGGCAGGGGCAGAAAGTGGGGACAGGGGACAGGGGCAGGAAGTGGAAGAAGGTCCCCTTTGCTGGCCTGCACTTGCTTCCATGGCAGGAGATAGTTGCTCTTTGGGCAGGGGCCCGAGGGTGTGAGGAGACCTGGGGTGTGTGTATGTGCAGAGAGCTGGGGACAGGAGGCAATCAGGTGAACAGCTCCGGGCAGCAGAGGAAGCCAAGAGAGGTTACAGGAAAACAGGGGTGTTTCTGGGAGGTCAGAGCCCATGGGTGAGTCAGAGTGGACAGGGCAGCACAGCCCAGGTGTGAGGTCTTCATAGCAGGCCATCTGCTTCAACTCCCAGCCTGGTCACTCACTAGCTGTGTGACCCTAGCAAGGTGACTGAACCTCTCTGGGCTTTGGGTTTTTCAACTGTACAAAGTTACACCCCAGGCTTTAGAAATGCAATGAACTAACACCTGCACCGTGTGTATTCTTGAGTAGGGGCTGTGTCCTCTGTCCCCGCCTCCTGCCTTCCACGCTGCTCTATTTGATGCCTTATTCACAAAGAGGAGACTCTAGATTCTCTCTGGAGAAGGGACTTCAGGTTCATTGGCTCTCAAACTTCATCCTGCACAAGCATCATGTTTGTGGGGGCTTGCTGCAAATCAGATTCCAGGTTCTCTGTCCTCAGAGTCTGATTTGGTAGATCTGTGTTGAGATCTGGCAGAATGAACTTCCCCAGTGATCCTGATGCAGTGTTCCTCAGAGCACACTTTGAGAACACTGGTCTAGCATAGCCAGCTCCCCAGGCCATGAATCCTTTGAAAAGTTCTGACCATTCCCTTCTGCACATACCCCTCCAATGGGGAGCTCACTCCTTGCACCCTGGGCAGCCCCTTCCTTTGATGACAATAATCTGGGTCAGTCACACAGCCAAGCCTCACCTCTGGTAGCCTCCCCTGGCCTGCCTGGGCCTTGGAAGGTCCTATTCCCTGGAAACCTAAGCTCCTTCCTTCCCCAAACCTGCTCCTGGAGTCTCTAGCTCTGTGGCACTACCCAGGGTGGCCCAGAGTCAGTTTACCTCACCCCCTAGCGTGAGGAGGGAAGCAGAGAGAAGCTCACACCCTCTTTCTCAGGCCTGTCCTCTGGGGTTCTGGAATCCAGCCGTTGGGCTTGTCACCCATCTCCTTAGCAGACATCCCCAAACTCTCTTGGAGGGTTGTGCCCTCCCTGTCCTCCCTCTGCCCCCTGTCTCAGTGTGTCCCCCCACCATCTGCTCACTTATCTCTCTTGCCCTTCCAGGGGCATCTGGGTACAAGGGACCGCAGAGGGCAGGCTGCCAGTGAGTCTGCACCTGGTGGTTGCGGCTCCAACTTTCTGCAAGCCCTGGATTGACGCTGGTTTTGCCCTGAGATGTGAAAGGAACAGCTCTTCTAAGAAGGGAAAGCCAAAAACAGAGGTGTTTTTGTCTCAGAATAGAGTAAGCCTGGATTTTTGAGAACCCAAAAGCCTCTTATTTCTAAAATTACCCCCTGGGCTCTCCAGCTGCTGCTGGGCACCCAGGCTTTATGAGGACAATGGGGACCCAGAACAGGCTGGGGGAGACCCACCTCTCCCACCACTGGCAGGAGCGGCTGGTCTGGGCCTCCCAGAGGAGGAGGGGGCCCTTTTAGACATTCAGGGAGTCTCCCCCCAGGAAGCCTTGCATGTCTGTCCAGAGCCACCAGTGAGTAATCACATAATTATGGGGTGAGAAGGAAGTCCTTGTGGAAGGTGCTAAGCTGCGGTCAGTTCCTTCTCAGGCCTGTTGGCAGGTTTGGTGGGCATGAGGCCCAGCTTCTCTCAACACCTGGACAGAGTGGCTCAGCGCCAGTGACCCCAGGACCAGCTGGTCACCCACACTGACTCTGCCGCTCTGCCCTACCCACCACGAGGCCTCCTCTCTTCAGACCCCTGCACCAGGGGTTCTGGAATCCAGAGATCATGTTCCTGGGCTCCTGCCTGTATGCAATGCCTGTCTCTCTGCCAGTCACCGATTATTCTTTTCCCATTTGCAGGGATAGCAGTAAACTTGTCTCCTTGGTCTTTCTCTCTGTTTCCTAAATGTTCTATTACAAACACATAAATACTGCTAGAAACACCAGCTCCTCCTTGCCCAGAATACCAGAGTGGTCAAAAGGCCAGGCCCTGGAAGGGAAGGCCTAGGACCCAATCTCAACCCTGTTATTTGACCACTCCGGGCAAGTTACTTACTACTACCACCCCCACCTACCGCAGGGCAGTTTTTCTCATATGTAAAATGCAGGCGATGGTTATATCTTTCTCATGGGTTGTTCAAGTTGATATATAAAATGCACACAGAAAGCATTTAATAGATATTGGCAATTATTATCATTATTGATTATTATAAGTCTCTCATGGGCTTCCATCATGGGCATCTAGGTCTTGCAGATGAGGCTCCAGGTGGGAGGCTCCCCTGTGGCTGCCCTGTAGGGATGGTGTGGCCATGTGGTCTCTGCTCAAGTTCCCTCCTCCTACCTCCCTCTCCTCTCCTGCTTTGGTCCCTGTTTCAGGCAGGGTTTCTCCCAGGACCAGCCTCCCAGATGGTTCTACTTGACTTACTCGGTTGGCAAACTTTTAGTTCGTCCCCTCTGGGCTTTGTGCCTTGCTATACCCCAAGAGAAATTAGACGGGGGCTTTGCTGCTTATGCAGTCTAGGGAATAAGGGGAGGTAGACAAAGAAAGGCCCCTTTGTACCACCTGCGCCCAAGTACCTGCACATACAGACACCTGCTGTGAAACCACTCTTCTCCCCACCCACCTACACTGCTGTCTCCTGGGCCCTTGAGCTGGGACCATGCTGTGTTGTCACAGCCATGCCTGGTCCTTCCCAGTTCAACAGCAAACTCTCAAGAGGGGGGCCCTGATCAGGGGACTTGACATCCCAAACCTGGGATCCTAGGGAGCGTCAGTAGCCTCATATGGGCCAGATGTTCTGGGAGGGGCTTCAGGCCTGGAAGGGGGTTATTGACTCCCTCCCATCCCACTTACCTGGCCAATCCGTCACACCTCCAGGCAGGCCCTCAGTGGGTGGGCAATAGGAGGTGGGTGTGCTCTCAGTTGGGTGATCTGGTCTCCCTGGTGATCCTGTGTTTTGCAGTCTGTGGTGGTGCCCAGATGCCGGGGGACAGCAGAGGCTCTTCAGATCACAGTGGGTCACCTGCTGGGAGACGCTGGCAGCCCCTATCTCATAGGACTCGTAAGGAGTTTCCGATTGTGTGGGCTGGGGAGGGCCTGGGGGCTGGCCTGGTGGGCCTGGCTGACCCTCACCTTCTCTGCAGCTCTCCACTGCCCTGCGGGCCAGGCGCCCTGACTCCTATGTGTGGCGCTTCCTCAGCCTGCAGCAGAGCTTCCTGAGCTGCGTCTTTGCCATCGCCCTGGGGGGTGGCTGCTTCTTGCTAACTGCACTGTATCTGGAGAGAGACCAGGTCCAGGCCTGGCAGCCTGGCACAGGTATCCCCACCCCTTGCATTTGGCCAAGGCCAAGTTTTTATAGAACCTGATACTCTAGTGAGCAGAGCCAAACTAGAAACAGAAAAAGTGAAAGAGATATGTTTGGGGTGATGAGTGCTATACAGAGACAGAAAGCATGAAAGAGAGTGGAGGGGGACAGGAAGGTGCAGTTAGTAATTTTCAGTAGGGTGGTAAGGGAGAGCCCCACTACACAAGTGACATTGCAGCAAAGGTCTGGAGGAAGTGAGGGAGTGAGCTGTGCAACTGTCTGGGGAAAGGTGCTCCCGGTAGGGGGAAACAGCCAGTGCAAAGGTCCTGTGGTGGGTCTGTACCTGATGTATTTGAGGACCTGCAAGGAGGCCAGTGTGGCTGGAGCAGGAGTGAGGGGCACAGTGATAGGGGTGAGGGTGACAGTAATGGGACCAGACAATGAGGATCGGTGGGGGGGGGGGTCCTTGTAGGCTCTAGGGCCTTGACTCTGAATTAGATGGGAACCCCTTGGGGCTTCCAGCAGAGAAGCCCTGAGGCAGTCTGCTTTCTGTTTTCCGAGCAACCTAGGCTGCTGTGCTGAGCACAGGCTGCAGGAAGTCAGTGTTGAGGCAGAGAGGCCACAGGGGTCTCTGCAGACATGCAGGGGAGAGTGGTGCTAAGACCATAGCAGTGACATTGAAGGTGCTAAGAAGGAGCTGGATCTGGAATTTATTTTGCAAACAAAACTCAGAACATTTCCTGACAGACTGCACCTGGGCCTGGTCCCAAGGCATCTTCTGCCTCCGCTGGGGCTGGCTGAACTTCTCTCCTCTCACAGGGACCCCATTCAGCGAGGACCCGGAGCGCCAAGGCCTGCTTTCCGGCACCAGTACCTCAGCAGAGGAGCCCTGAAGCCCCTGTCCCACATCAGTCCCACCTGCACCCCTCCTGTCGGCCCCCATAGTAGCAGTGTTTCTGCTCCTCTTTGGCTGCAGCAGAGGGACCGGGCCAAGCTGCACCTGCCACTTCTTTTCTCCCAGCTAGAGAGCTGGCAGGCCCTGGGGCTGAGCTGGGAATTGAGCTGTCAGCACCCTCCGCAGGAGAGCTGGGCCTGTGCCTGCACCCAGCACAAGGCTGTTGCAGCCTAGGGTCCTCAGGCTGGCTGCCTTGGGGCCCTGAATAAAGCATGGCCAGTACAAAGCCTATGGATTTCAGGCCTCAGACAGCCCTGTTATTTACAGCCTCTCCATGCCTCTGCTGGGAGGGGGAGGAGGAGGAGAAGGTGAGAAGGGCCATCCAGGCTGTCTCTAAGGTGGAGAAACTGAGGGGATGGCTGTGCATGAGCCTCTAGGTGACCCTACTGGGGACCTCCTACTCTATCTAATTCAGCTTCTCCTTCTGTAAGGTCATGAGGGCACAGATGCCCTCTGTATGAATTCACCCTCTGAACTAAAGGTGGGGACCAAATCAGTGGTCTTGTAGACGGGTTTCGACTCGAGTGCTGGAGTGGGGATGTGGCCTCAAGTTCCAGGAACCACGGAGGAGCGCCCAAGCCTGCACAGACGCAGATGCAGGCGCAGTGGCTGCAGAAGTTTGCTGAGGGGCTCCTGTGACTGTGCATTTGGGCTCCTGGCCTGCCCTGTCCTGCACCCCCGCCTCCTGGCTGCCCACACTCTGACTCCAGCAGAGCCTGTGGGAGGGCTGCCTCTGGGAGACCCATACTTGCCACTGGGTTCAGAGCAGCTGGGCTCAGTGGGGCCTGCAGGAGATCAACAGCTTCCAGGCGGGCAGCAGTGGGGAGGCATGTTCTTTCTGCCCTCAAGCCTGAGCTTCCCTCCTCTCCCCTGGTGCCCAGCCAGGCGATTACTTCTGTACTTGCTGATTGCCACCTTTGCCACGCCAGGCTGTGCCTGTCCCCAACGGCTGTGGGCAAAGTGGCAACCTGGATGCTACACAGCCCCTGACCCTCATTGTTGACTGTGATAGGCCCTTGGAGCTGATCACCTCAGCATCAGCCCACACCTGCCCCAGCGTCAGCCCTCCCTCAGGAGCTGGCACCAGAGGCTGACCAGCTCCTTGACCCATGACTTGATGCTCAGAGCTCATGAAACAGGCTGCCCTTGGGGTTACAAGGAAAAAGATCTGTGAGAGTATTTTGTTTTTCCTGAGGAGGCAGCCAGTCTGGGCTGGAGCCAAGATGCCATGATCCCTCTCAGCATTTGCCGGCTGTGTGACTTGGGTCACTCCTTGTCCGTCTTAGAGCTGCAGACTCCCAGCTACATTCAAGCGTATGTTGAAAGTGGCTTTCTAGCCCAGGCCTGATTCTCATAGGCTGGGTCTAGAGCCACAGATGCCCAGTCCCAGGGTCTGAACGTTTTCCCCAGCAGCTCTGGGGTTGGGGGAGACTTCTGTGAGGCTTGACTCCCAGAAAACAGGCAAAGGCCACCCAGGAGTCAGACCCCCCTATCAGTCCCCCCTTCCCTGGACCTCCCTATCCAGAGTCCAGTGGCTTCAGAGGAAGGTCAGAAACCTTGTTCATGACAAGTATGTATCATATCCGCAGGTGCCCATCAAGGTGTTGACCAGTGAATCAGACCCCAACCCTGTCCTTGGCCAAGTAATGCCCACCTATGGGCAGAAGAATGGATTCTGTCCCTCAGAAGCCTTCCAGGAGGTGGCTTTGGGGCTGGTAACTAGGTTGTGTGGGAAGGGAGTTCTAGGTACAAGTTCTAGGTTCTAGTTCAAGGTGTTATAGTCTACAACAATCTTCTAGTGGGGCAGAACGTGTAATGATTCATGGAGGGTGTGGTGCGGCCAGAGAGGAGGGTGTGTGTTGTTGAGCAGGGAAAAGAGGCCTGAGAGACTGGCTAGAGCCAGAGGGGCTTCAGATGCCAGCTGAGGGGATGAGCCTCTAATCCTATAATCTGGGGTAGTTTCTTCTGACTCAAGTGCATTCTCATGTTTGGGCTGCCAGGCAGGACAGGTGGCACTTCCCAGAGCTGAGGAACAGAAGATGCCCAGCCAGGAGTTTATAGGGTGCGTTGTCCCAGGTGGTTTGGGGCAGGGCAGGAGCTCTAGGACTGGTGGACCCTGTGATGGTGGAAATCAACCAACTCAGACTCTAGCTTTACTCAGCTCCCACCTCCTGTCTCTTTGCAGCCAGTTGCAATGGGCCGAGGTCACAGGTGTGGATTCATGATAGCCCTGGAGAGCCCAAGCACTCGGGCTAGAGTGGAGGTGTCTAGTAAATAGAACCCATCTTCCCGACCTAAAGGGCACTTGTTGAGTAATCCCAGTCACTGACACTGGATTTGTTTGTTGGGAATGTCAACAGAAGGGAAAATGCTGCTCGGCAGGACAAGTCCTCAAGCCTGACCCCGCTCTTATATGTAATTACTCTTCCCAGACACACACTGCATGTCAGCTCCCAGGTGCGCCTGTCCGTGTGTGTTTGTGTACCTGCACGCTCATCTGTATGTTGGGATGTGAGCATTTGAGGGTTGGTTTGTAGGATATTTATAAAAGCTTTTTCGACTCTGACCTAAAACTTGGAGGCTGAGCATGCATATCTAGATTCTCATACCTTACCCCTGGACTCTTCCCCTAAAACACCAGACATTGGTCTGTCTGTTTCATTCCCTGAATTGTTAGACTTTCCTCCTTGCCTTGTAAGATTGTTTGATCTAAAGCAGCCTCTAAAGAAAGAACTGGCAGGAGGCAGGCAGAGATTGTTGGAACCACCCTTTATCTCAACACAGGGAGGGATGTGTCTGCCTGTGCCCTTATCAGTTTGGGTTGTGGGGTTGTATGCAACAGAAACAGATTGACTAAGCACAAAAGAGATTTATTGGAAGCATATCAGGAGCTCACAAATTGATGAGAAGTTTGGAGATTTCAGAAGCCAGGGTTCCTGGGCTATGCTATGTCAGGGTCTTTGCCAGAGCTTAAGACATTTTATCCCTGTTATTTTGCCACCCTGCTCAAAATTTAAAGCCCTGGGCAAGACAATCCATCTGGGCTAGCTTAGGTTCTACACCCGTGACTTGATTTATATATCCATTAAGACCAGGAGACTAGGTTGCTGTTAGGAAAGGGAATGAATTCTGAACATCAAAACAAAACAGCAAGAAAGAAAAAAAATGACAAAATAAAACAATGACAGTATTTGGTACAATGATTTTGGGTAGGCCACTGGCCTCTGAGATGTAGCCTTTTCATGGGACAGGGAAGGGATTGGACTCAATGTCCTTCCTTGGATTCTTCATTTCCGATAGTTTGAATCCATGATCAGAGGAGCCTGGAGCTACCATAATTTAGAAAGTGTTAAATATGTTCAAATGATAGAACAGGAACTTCTGTGTTAGTGGGGACTAAGAGCCATCTGTTTTGAGCAGGAGAGAGGCAGAGAGAAGCATTCTGAGCAAAGCTCGTGAGGCCACCCAGGCTGAGGGGTGGAAGGGGGTTCCAGGAAGTCTTCATCTTGGCAGGAGCAGCAGCAGCAGCAGAAAGGAGGTGCCTTCTCCCCACCTGTGGGAGGTGACCTTCTGGGAAGCCTGATCAAAAGGTGGAGACAAATGGCTGGTGGAAGCTAATGGAGGGTGGAGTTAATCAGGAATAAAACGCCTTTTCCAGAGGGACCAGAAGAGGAATCTGGCTGGTTTCTGAGTCAGTCAGAGCAATAGACACGTGTTACAAAACAACACACATTTCCTGAGCACCTGCTAAATGCCATTTACTCATGCAATCAACAAACATTCTCTGAACACCTCCTCTGTGCTAGAACATGGTGATGAATCAGACAGGGTATGGGCCCTAGATGATCATGATCTGTTAGTGTGTGTGTGGGTGGATTCTTTGACAAACAAATTAGCATAATGGATTTGGTGTGGTGGAGGGATGCACAGGTTGCTTAGCAACCCAAAGGAGGAAATGACTGATTGTTCAGGTGGGTCAGGGAAGGCTTCCTGGAGGAAGATTAGTCTATGCTGGGTTCCCGAAGGGCAAATGGGAAGAGTGTGAGAGTCAGGCCCCACAAGCAATGCTGTGCCTAAAGGGTTAGGGGAGGGGGTTGCACATGTGGCGCTCTCCGTGGTCCTGAATCATCATTGTGTCCGTGGGACAAGGGCTTTTCTAATGAAGGGGGGACAGGGACTATAGACAAATGCCCCAATTCTTGCCACATTCTCAGGCTCCAGGAAGTATAATATCATAAGTGAGTTCAGCGAGCTGCATGTTCAGAGTGATGGAGGGTAACTGTGAGACATGGATCGTAGGATCTGAGGTTAGAGACTGTCATGTGAAGGCTGTTGGAGATCATGTTAAAGAACTTCTCCCTTTTAAGCCCTATAGGCAGAAAGGAGCCATGGGAAGGCTTTGTGCAAGGTAGTGATGGAGTCCTATGTATGATTTAGAAAGTTACTGGCTAGCATGTAGAGAAAAGACTGGAGGGTGATGTGGGAGCAGGTAGGGTTGAGTTTTACAAAGGTCCAGGTGAGTTGAAGAGAGGTCTGATCTAAGGCAGTGGGCAATGGGGACATGGAGAGATGTTAAAGAGAAAAAAATCAGCAGGCTCTTTTTTTTTTTTTTTTTTTTGAGACAGAGCCTCAAGCTGTCACTCTGGATAGAGTGCTGTGGCATCACAACTCACAGCAACCTCCAATTCCTAGACTGAAGCGAGTCTCCTGCCTCCACCCCCCAAGTAGCTGGGACTACAGATGCTTGCCACAATGCCTGGCCATTTTTTTGTTGTTGTTGCAGCCATCATTGTTGTTTGGCGGGCTCGGGCTGGATTCGAACCTGCCAGCTCAGGTGTACATGGCTGGTGCCTTAGCCCGTTGAGCCACAGGCACCGAGCCAAATCAGCAGGTTCTTGATGTGGGAGTTGAGATAGACAGAGACCCAAAGGACTCCCAGGTTTCTTGCTTAGTGACAATGTGGATGATGATGCTATTTGTCATGTGGCTGATATTGTCAATAGTTAGATGATACCGAGATGGGAGCAGGTCTGGGGGAAAGATGATAAGTTCCGTTTCTAACGTGCCATGCTTAAGGTGTGCATGGGATGTGTGGGGGAATGTGCAGAAGACTTTGGATCCAGTGATTGGAGATGAGTCTCCATCTAGGGATGGAGGTTGTGGTGTCATGAGCATATGGAGGATCATTGAAAGTCCAGGCCTGGGTGAGAGGCTACAAGGGAGAAGGGAAGCAACTGAAGCTTGAGCTCTGGGGACACTCCCTGTAGGAGGATGAGAAGTGGGAGCTCTCAGTTACCAGCCATGGGGGAGCTAGTCCATTGTAGGCTAGTCTTTCTCAGAGTGGGGCTGCAGAGCTCTGGTTTTATAAGACATTCTGTGGTTAACTTCTCCTGGGAATATGGCAGCCTATACCTCCCTCAGGGAGCCTCAGAGTATACCCTCTTATGGTAAAGTCTATGAAAAGTTCCTCAATAAGCAAACCTACTTCTCCACATCAACGCCATCACTTCCCAAGTATAAATGCCCTGGGATAAATTAATGTCCTGCATCCTATTTGTTTTGAAATTATGGTCTCGACCTAATGAATGAATATCCAAAGGCCCCTTAACCATCACTGAGTTCAGCCTCCCATTATGTTGATGAGGAAACTGAGTGCTCCAGAAGCTGAGAGGAGCACTGTGGGGCCACAGAAGAAGCTGTGGATTAGGAGGTAGACACACCTGGGTCTAGTCCAAATGCCATCATTTACTAGATATGTGACCTTGGGCGAATTATTTCCTTTCTGTGGTCCTCTGGTTCTTCATCAGTGAGACATAGATAAGAACCCTATAAGTCCTGTGGCTATGGTCCTATGATATTGCTGGGGGTTCTCAGAAGGCCATTGTGATCTGCCCAAGGCCACACAGCAAGAAAGGGCTCCCCCCGGCCCTGCTCTTAGTGGCCCCTTATCCCACACAAGAACCTATTTTAGAGATTACCTTTAAGTTAAAATCCCAGCAAAACCCACATGGTGGGAATAGATGGCTTGGTTGGTAGCCGCTTGGAGGTCCCCCACATTTGAAAGGCTCTAAATTCCATCCTCTTCCTCAGCTTTGGGACCTTCCAGTGGTGGAAAGGGATGGCCATAGAAAGAGAATGCTCCCCTTACCAGCCAAGGGTTAAAAGTCTCCTGCTGGACAGGGCTGCGGCTGAAAGGATGAGTTTGGGGATGTGGGAAGGAGACCCTGGGGCTCAGCTTAGAGCCACAGCTGGGCCTCCTTCACTGCTAGACACAGTTCCACAACTGGACAGCCTCCCACAAGTGCACACTGCCTGCACTGTTACCCAGTTATGAGTATTACTGACGGAGCCTGGATCTAGCCCCATGGAGCTCCTAGCCCTGTCCTTGCCTGTTAACCACCCATCATCCGAGGCCACCCAGGGGAACTTCCCCCATATGAATTTGCGGGCCTGAGCTCAGCAAGCTGGAAAGAGCAGCAGGCAACTTTCAGAATGAAATCTGTTTTCCTAACCCTCCCGTCACAGCCATTCATACCCAACACGCTGAAGCATATTTTTAGTCACTTCGCAGAATTTAAAATACACCTCGAAGGCGCCAAGAAACACCAGCTTGGGGATTAACTCTGCTCACAAGAGACAGTGGGGAGGGATGCCTTGTGCTGCGTCACCTATTGGCTATGCCATGACTCACTGTGGCTGACAGTTCCATGAAATGCACCTGCCAGTGGACTTGGGGTCCTGGTGCAGCCGGCAGGGGGAAGTGAGCTCCCAGCCCTGGGAGAGGATATCAGTGCACTGAGACAGCTCTAACCCTGCCACCAACTACCTGTGTGTTTGTAATGGGTCATTTCCCTGCCCTGGGACCTGAACAAAGGAGCTACCCAACCACTCTCCACAGAAGTCAGGAATCAAGGGCAGGTGACCACTCATAAACTTTGAGACCATTTTAATCCCATCCTCCTATCTACCCCCCAGATAAAGCAACTAAGAACCAGAAAGAATAGGCATCTTATTCAGAATTGTGCCACACAGCAGAGCACAGTTGGGCTAGGACCCAGACTCCTGTCTTTCACTGAGGGCTTTGTACACACACACACCTGAAAACCTGAAGCTGGGGGATGTGACCCCTCAGGAATGGGGGTCCCTTCTGTATGTCCTGTTTTTGTTGAGTTCCAGTTAGAGACCTGGCTCTCCCTGCTAGGGGCTGCCACCCTGTGGGTCAGGCGCAGGGTCTGGGTAGGCACACAGGAATGGGTCCAGGGATAGGTTTGGGGCCAGATCTGGGTTTCCCTGGGGAGATGAGCAACACAGCCTTCCAAGTTGTGTTGGTTTGGGTCCTGGGTCAAGCCTTCCTGGAACTGTTTGTATCGTAACATGTGAGTAGTTGTTGGAGACATAGGCTCTCCAGCAGGAGCCCCTGACTCTAACGTCTCCCCAAGTTGTCCTAATACCCAGGCTAAAGCCCTCAGCCCTCTCCCAGAGCCTCTGCCAGGAGCCCACTCCCATGCTAGGGACTGGGTGGAGGGTACTGAGTAGGTGCTGGAGAGTCCTGCTTCCAGAACTCTACTTCCAGCCTTGTAGCCCCCCGCAACCCCCTCCCGCTCCTCGCAGGCTGCCGCGACCGCGCGGCTCCAGCGTGACTGCGCCCCCGTCGGGCGGGAGGGGCTCTGCGACTGCGGTCCCCCGCTACCCCCAGGGGCAGCACGTGCGGGGCGGGGCTGTGGCCCGAGCCTGGAGCTGATTGGGTGTGGGCTGGTGGGCGGGGCCGGGAAGCAGCTGTCAGAGCCGCCGCGGCGACGGCGGCGCATCGGGCAGAAGGGTGGCAGCGCCGCAGCCCGGGCTGGAGCGCAGGAGCCGACGGGGGCCGGCCGGGATGGTGCAGCGGCGGCTCTGCGGCGCACGCACGCACTGAGCGGGCCCAAGCTGGGCCCCGCGCCCCCCGCGCCCGCCGCCGCCCCAATCCCGGCCGGCATGATGTGCCTGGAATGCGCCTCGGCGGCGGCGGGCGGCGCGGAGGAGGAGGAGGCGGACGCGGAGCGACGGCGCCGGCGCCGGGGGGCGCCGCGAGGGGCTGGCGGTAGCGGTTGCTGCGGGGCGCAGGGTGCAGGCGGTGCTGGAGTCTCGGCCGCCGACGACGAGGTGCAGACGCTGTCGGGCAGTGTGAGGCGGGCCCCGTCCGGACCCCCCAGCTCCCCAGGCACCCCCGGCTGCGCAGCTGCTGCCAAGGGCCCCAGCGCGCAGCAGCCTAAACCGGCCAGCTTGGGCCGCGGGCGGGGGGCAGCCGCCGCCATCCTTAGCTTGGGCAACGTGCTCAACTACCTGGACAGGTACACCGTGGCAGGTGAGCGAGTGCCCCATCCAGCCCGAGGGCAAAGAATCCCCCTGCCTTGAGATACTCCAGAAAGCTTTTGGTCCTAGGCCACCTATATCCAAGCCTTACGTGCGGTCCCTGAGGGCCCAGGGGTCAAGCACAACTGGGCAAGTGATGCCTCAGTGCTTCACGGGTCCAATCCTGACCTCCTCACCCCACGCCCAACACCCAGGGCCAGAGGTTGGAGGAGTCCCCACCCCTGGAGTAGCCCGCACGTCCTCGCCAGCCCTTGACGTCCCATCCGTTGTCCTCTTCTCCAAGAGTCTCCGCGTTCTTGTCTCCGCGTTCCCTCCAGCCCCTGCCGCAGATTCTTGGGCCTCTCTTCCCCTTCCCCCAGCCCAGGCTGTCTGTCCGTCTGTGGCCCTTCAGTTCCTTCCTTTCTTCGCTGCCTCCACCCCGCTGCGTGCGTGCGGCGAGTGCGCGCGCCCCTTGCGGGTGTGCGCCAGGGAGACCGTATGTGTGCGCGCGTGGCGGCGCGGCAGTGTGTATGAGCGCGTGGCTGACAAAGACTCTGGGCTGCGGGGAGCGGAGGGAGGGGCGGGGCGGGTCCGTGGCGCCTGGGGACCAGAATGCGGGTTGCAGCTGGCCTGAAGACGCCTCCCCCTACTCTGTGGCGCTTGGGGCCTGGGGTAGGGGGCAGGCCTCTGGGGTTAGAGAGGGCTGGCCTCATCCTCCGTGAGCATCTCTGGGAATCAGCCTTGGGGATGGGATTGGAGTCGATAGAACAACTGGGTTCTAATTCTAGATTTGCCCCTAATGTGCTTGGTGTGTGACCTTGGACCAGTCTCAGCTTGTGTTTGGGTCTGTCCGCCCATTCGTGACTGATCCATCCCTGGGCCTTTAGGGATGAATGTGGTTCTGGAATTGTTTGTTGTTCTCTGGCTCCCCTTCCCAACTTCTTAGGGGTCTAGGGATAGGAACTTGTCCTAGATTGAGCTGCTAATGGTGGGGAATGGTGCAGCCTTGAGAGGAAAGGACCCTGGCTAAACTGACATAGGTGGCGGCTCCCTGGGGAGGAGAGCAGTAATGTGTACTTGGTATGCTGACCCAGAACCTGCCTAACTACAGCTTAGTAAAATCTAGAGCTACTGAAAAAGACAGAGAGAGAAAGAGTGAGGGAGAGCGGGAGGAATTTTGGGTAGACTCCAAAGAGAACTTTGTGGTGACTGAGAGAACAGAGCCTTGGGGTAAACCACATGCCACCTGGGTGCCCTTCTCCAGGCCTCAGTCTCCTCCTGTACTGAATAGGGTTTGAGTCCAAGAAGAATTCTGATGGGAAAGCAGAGGTTTCCCCTTTCCTCTCCTGCTTTCACACCCCCTTGGCTCTCCATCCCTCTGCTGGAGGGAGTTGGAGCAGGGTACCAGTGCCATCGGTGTCTGAGTCGAGATGTCCCTGAGACACTCTTACTTTGGTCTGGGGAGAAGAAATATTGAGCACCCCCAAGCCTTGCATGTACCATGCTTCCTGAGACCTAGGAGCTTAAGTGTCACCCTGTGGGGAGAAGTTGGAGAATATCAGGGACTTAATAGTCCTGATAATATCAGTGCAAATTAGGTTTCTGTGCACAGGACAGTCAGGGCCCCTGTACAGCCCTTGTCCAAGATGACCCAGAAAGTGAACAGCAATGCTGGTGTTAGATCCACCAGTGAGCCTCAGCCTGAGAGGACGTCTCCCCACCCTCTCTCAGTTAGGGAATGAATGGTGATGCTTCTGGCACTATAACACTTTCCAATTTGTTTTTTCCGGCCCCAGACCACCCCCTCTGATGTTCTCAGGGGAACTGACTCTGCCAGGGGCAGAGTGGGAGAGAGTGGAATCAGGGAGGTCTGGCACTTATCTGCCCTCATCTGTACTTGGGTCCCTGAATCAGATTGTTGGAATGGGGGAACACGATAGGAAACTTCTGGTGAATTGGCAAGGGGAGGTGGGAAGCAGTGGCTAAGAGGGGTGTGAAACAGTAGGGAGGAAGGCCCGGAAAGCCCTGTGCAAACACCGGCCTGTCCTGGCCCTGGGCGGGAGCTCATGCACCACTCCACCCCCGACACACAACATACACAGATTTCCTCTCCGGATAAGCCTGGCTACCCTATTCTATATGGTAGGTTTTCCCATCCCCCCATCCCATGTTCAGCTTTTAGGCATATTTACTATCTCTATGGCAACTACAATGGCTTGATGTGGCTTGTGCTAGGGCTAGGGGTATGCTTATTACAGGCCTGAGTCCACCTGTTGCTGGCTGGCCTGGCTGGGACAGAGATGAGGATATGGACACTTGGCTATTCAGTCACCATTGATGTTCATGCCCACCTGTCCCCAGGCCACCCCCATCAAAGAATGGAGGCAGTCCCATTCTCCTTCTTTAAATCTGTTTTTTCATGGTATGGACTGGCTCTGTTCAAAAGGAATATAATACAAGCCACATAGCAATTTCAAATTTTCTGGTAGGCAGATTAAAATAGTAAAAGAAACAGGTGTAATACATTAATAATGTATTTTATTTCACTCAATATATCTGACATATTTCAACATGTAATCAATATAAAAGTTATTAATGGGATATTTTGCATTTTTTAATGCTAAGTCTTTGAAATCTGGTGTATGTTTTCCATTTGCAGCACATGGTGATGGCACAGTGGGTAAGTGCCTTTGTTCTCTGGGCAGCAGTGTCCTCATCTGTACATCCGAGAAATTCAGTGGGTAGGGGCCACCTGAGTGAACAATGCAGGTCTAGTGTGTTTGCTGCCGGAGTTCAAGTCCAGTCTCTTCAGCTTACCAGCTGTGTGACCTTGAACACATTACCTGTGCCCTCTGTGTGATAATTCCCCCCTCCATCTCCAGGTTGTGTGGGATAAATGAGAAGGTATCTAAAGCACCTGGGACAAGGCCAGAATCCTAGGAGGGCTTCACAAATGTCAGCTGCCTTCTCTTTCATGCCGTTGCTCAAGCTGTGCCCCTGGCCACAATGCCCTTCCTGTTTTTTTCTGTTTATGACAGTCCCTTTTTTCAGGACTGCTTTTTGAACCCCTCCCTTCTCCACAAGGGCTGGTCTCCATCCTGGGAATTCTAGTAGCTTCTGCCCCTGCCCTAGCATTCCCAGCGCCACCCTGGTGATCCAGCTAATTATGGCCTCTCTGCTTCCCCATGAGAACCCCCTGAGGGCAGCAGGCCTCAGATCCAGGTGAGGCCTGGCCTCCTGTTCTTGCTGTTCTTTCAGAGCATTGCTTCAATTGGATGAAATTGAGGTAGCCCAGAAACCTCTTCTAAACTCTTCCCTCCACCTCCTTCCTTGTGCAGATGAGAACATTGCTGCCCAGAGAACAAAGGCACTTACCCAAGGTCACACGGCAAGGCGGAGCAGGGATGGAGTGCCCCAGTGTGGCATTCTCTTGAGCCCTAGGAGCTTTGGGTGAAGGTGGGCGTGTGCTCCCCACCCCTGGCCTTCTGGCTCAGAAACTCAGAGACTCTCCTGGGCAAGGCAAGAGTCCTCTGGGCAGAAAAATTTCAAGTTTAATTTAGCCCAGGCAGTTTGAGCTCCCCTAGGGTACATGGCTTCTGCTCCCAAGGCCCTACTAGACTGGTAGTCACCTACTCTGCATTCCTGGCGTACTCTGGCTACCAGGTCAGGAGAAGGAGGGAGCCCCTCAGGTAGGTCTCAGGGCCCCCTTTCCCAGCTCCTGATGCCAGATCCACCTCTGCCTCAGGCTCCAACTCTTCCCTCTATAACATGGAAGCAGAGCTGAGGGTGTAGGTGGCAGTATTTTGTTCCTGGAATGGGGCCCTCGAAGAAGGAACTGGCCTGGGCCTAGTTAACGGTTGGTGAATGACTATTTGAGAACTGAGGTCCTGTCCCAACTTCTCTGGGGCACCTGTTCCTTGCCTGAGACCTATTTTCTTTCCCTTTGATCCAGCCTCTGGCAGGCTGGGCACTTGTAGTTGGACGGAGTGGGGGTGGGTGAGGAGAGGCAGAGCTCTGCCCTGGGGGAGTCCTTTTCTGCCAAAGAAGCTGAGACCGGTATCCATGGCAACTGCTCACTAATACAAACCCAGAAGAGATGAGCACAGGGACCCAGCCCTGGGGACACAAGAGTAGTGGGACTTGGGGGCTTCCCCCGGCAGCTGAGCTGGGTGTGAAAGGAGGGGCAGCTGGGTTGAGGTTCATCCTCCTCTTGGGACATTTTTTTGTCCCCCGTTGAGTCAGCCCAGAGCTGACAGATGGGAAACTGAGGCCCAGGGTCTTTTACAGGGTCACCTGAGTAGGTAGCAGCCAAGCCAGGCCTGGGCCTAGTGACTCTGTGAGTATATCTCTGAATAAAGATAACCACTTTAAAGCATAAACACCTCCCTGCCCTGTCCCATTGGTGACCCTGTCCTCTTAGGTGTCTCTGGCCATTGCTATGTCTACACTGTGGGGAACCCCAGCTAAGGTCTGAGGGGCAGGGCACCCAGAGTGTCTGTCCGAGAGGGTTAGCACCCAGGTGAACCGCAGGATGGCCTGGAAGCCAGTGCCCTCATGACTAATCACCAGCTGTCCATTTCCTTGCTCCTGCTTCCTCTTCAGGTCACCTTCTAGCTCTTTCTGCCAGCACCTTCTCTGAGCTGTGGACTGGTCAGAGGAAGTGCTTTGAAGCACACTTGGTCTGGGTCAACCCTGGTCTGTGTCTCAGTTTCCCATTTTGAGAATGGGGCAGGAAGACCGCAGAACTGCAAGTTACAGTGTGGTTTGAGAGCAAGGCTGCCCTGGGCAGCGCTGCTTAGAGCAGCCTCATCCCTGCCCTGGCCCCTTCTGCAAATGGAAGTGGCCTTGTTTCTTTCTGAGTGTGGGTCCTGAAATCTTGAAGGGAAGGGGGAGGAGAAAGAGAGAGGCCACACTGGCCTGATCTCTGGGCTTCTGGGACTGGGCTTCCAGAATGTCTCCTGAGTTGAATTTCTGGTTCCTGGCTTTGCCACACTTTGCCAGCTTTGCTGTGTGATCCAAGGCAGATTTTGATCCTTTCTGATCCCTAAATCCATGATAGATGATTTTGTCCTTCTCTTGCTGTGGTCAGGGTTTTGCTCCCAATGGTACCCTTGGAACTTGGTCTTGGGAACACTAGTCTTCTGGCCCCTGGCTCTGCTTCACATCCCTTCCCCAGGATAACCAGCAGCCAATCTTGCCTTCTTTACAAGAAATCTTCCCTAGTTCTTCCCAGTCACCTAACTCCTAGCTTCTAACTGCTCTCTGTTCTCTGCACTCATCCTCATACAGGGTCACCACCTGCCTCCTTGAGGGGCTGAGCCTGGTATATCTGTAACCTGAGTATGCATGGGGGGGGGGGGGGACTGGCACAGACTTGAGCCTTATTGTCTGAGTGACAAATTTGGCTTGACTCAGCCCTGCCGAACCCCAAAGTATATCTTTCTAGGCTGAAGAGGCTTTGGTGCATTTGGACAGCCCAGGTTGCTGAGACTAGGGCTTCTCTGATGGTGGCTGGTGCTGTCCTTTTGTCTGGATCAGGACTCACAATGAGCCTCAGGGCCTCCGGTCTCTGGGAAGGAAATGGGAGGAAGTGGCCAGCGGACGTCCTTGTCTGCCCAGTCCTCAGCTTTGCCAATGGGGCCACCCCACCCCCAAGTTGGGCAGAGTGGCTTCTATATACTTGGGAGGTCACAGTGGTGGTTCTGCCCTATCTCTTCTGTAGATAGGGCACTGAGGCAAAGGGTAGGTCCTAGGTCACACATTAGGAATAATGCACTCGTGGTGAGAGGTTGGTGACTAAGGAGAAGGTCCTGGCCTCCTGCCTTCCTCTCTGTCCTCTGACATGTCGGACTCCTTGTTAGGGTCCCCCATGCCCCCACCGTTAGTCCTGGCGTCTTTGTGGTTCCTGCACTGTCAAACATGGATTTGCTGAACGGGGTTCTGGGAGGCAAAGAGCACCACTAGGCTTTGCAAGCCTAGGGTGGTGTTCCTTGGTCACACAACCATTTCTAGCACCTGTATGAGGACCTCTGGTGTGGATATGGAGAGGGGACTGGTTGCAGCTCCTCTTGGGGGAATTGTTGGGGTGATGGCAGAGAACAGCAGCCAGGTCTGGAGTTTGGATGTTGGTTCACCCTGGCTCCTGCCTGTTCCTGCAGCCTCTGTCCCTTCACCCTCTGAATCTTATTTTCCATCTGAGTTGGGGGGAGTGAGTGTCCCTGGTCTCCTTGGCCACTGAAGCAGTACAGTGGGAGAGGGCTGAGGGTTTGTGGCCAGAACTGAGCCCCTCTGAGGTCTCTTATCTCTTCTCTACTCTCTCCCCCTACCCTGTGTTCCTGCCTTATCTATGTCTGTGGCCACATTGGCCACACCCTCGGTGGGTCATGATAAAGCTGTGGCCACCTTGTCCCAGGCCCCTGGTGATCTTGGGAGTCATTGGGCTAGGCTAGGGCTGGGAAGGCTGGGCTGGGGAGGAGGGGCTATGCAAAGCCCCCAAATTGCTAAGGCAGAGTCTGGTTCCAGGAAAGCTGGCCCCAAATGATAGACTAGAACCACAGAACAGAGGCCTGGCTGCCTGGCCCCACCCACTCTGGGCATAGAGACATGGTGGGGAGGAGGGAGGGCTCCAGGGATGCTGCCTCTCTAAGGCTGCTGGGGTCTGTAGGCAGGGCTCTTGGGTGGGGTGGGGTGTTTTTCTAAGGGGCAGGGGCCTCATCCTCATGGTCCTGGTAGAGATCGCTAGGCTGTCCTGACATTAATGATCCAGATTTGTAGGGTGGCTCAGGGGGTGAGGGACTGGCACAGACAGTACAAATTCAATTGAGAGTCAGGAATGAACCTAATAAGTATGCGCTGAGATCCTGGGCCACCTCTCAAATGGCAACCTGAAGCTCACTGTAGATGGAGGCTCAGAGTAGCCAGAGAGATGGTCCCAAACGTCACTTAGCTTATACCTGGCAGGTGGGGGCAGGATCTTGCCCTGTGGAAACTCAGAGGCAACTATGAGTATGTTTTCTTGGGAGCCCAGGTCTCCTGGCTGAGGGACTGCCTTGGCCGGGTCTCTAGGCTGGCGTGGGTACCGGCGGGGCCCGGCCATGGTTTCCCAGTCTTAGCCACCGGAGCCAGGTCAGCACAGCCAGACTCTCAGGCCTCTATAATTACTGGGGTGGGAGCTGCGGCCGAGTGCAGGAGCAGGGGTAGGAAGGACTCCCAGAGTGAGCCAGCTCTGAGGCCTCCACAGGGGGCCAGGGTCCCTCTGAGAGGCACTGGCCCATGGCAGCATAGCCAACCCTTCCCAATCCCTAGGTGTCGTCTTTCTAGGCATCTACTCCCATTTTAGAAAAAAGAAAACTGAGGTGGGAGTTCTCTGTTGTTCTTGGCTCAGTGACAACATCTGTGATATTATCGATTATCTACTATGTGCTTTTCTAAACACTTTATGCTGATGAACTTACTTAAACCTCACAACTACCACATGAAATGAAGCAGATCTTAAAAGTAAGCCCTATTGCAGAGGAGGAAACTGACACAGAGAGGTTAAGTAACTTGCCTAAGCACACACAGTAGAGAAGGTAGAAAAGCCAGAATTTAATCCCAGATAGTCTGGTTCTGGAGCCCATGCTGTTGAGAATTGTGTTAAGTTGCCTGCTGCTCTGAGAAGGTTCAGGCAGGGTGAACTTGGGGTGATAATAACTGCAATTTGAGGAACATGGTGGGAACGAGCTTGAGCACCAGGTGGCTTGTTCTGGCTGACTAGGCAGGAAGAGACCTCAGGATCACACTGTTGGGAACTTGCATCTGGCTGGTCTGAGCTGGCCTGAGCTAAGGGCTCTTGAGGTCAGCGTAGGGGTTTCCTCTTACACCTTGGCCTTTTGAAGACTCTATGATGTTAGCAGGTTGGGCCTGCTGGAAGAGGGGAGAGAAGTGGGGGACAGGAGGCCGGAAGTCCTGGGGTCTGGACCTGACTCCTGGGGGGTGACTGAGGAACCAGCAGTGATGGGGCATCACCAGGAGCATCTGGGACCAGCTGGTTAGGCAAGTCAGGGCAAGAGTCTGTCTAGCTCTGGAGGTACCTTTGAGGTTACAGGTGCCACTTCACCAAGAGCCTCAGAGGAAGGAAAGCAGGCATCCTTGGTATGACCTTGGATCTGGGCACTGGAGGATGAGGCAGATCGTAACAGGTAGAGGTAAGGCTTGGAGGCCTGCAGCCTGGGATGTGTGAATCACAGGGGCTCTCATCAGCCAGGCCAGTGGTTTCCAATCACCTGGGCAGTGTATTTATAGATTCTTGGATCTCACTTCTATAGAGGATCTGATGTAGCTGATCTGGAGAGGGCCCCAAGCACCCTCCCTAAAAGTGATTGAGATGCTTACTCATTGGGGAGTTTGAGGAATAACTGATCTTTTCAGTGTCTGCTTTATACCTGGAGACAGGGAGCTCCAGGGAGGTGAAAGGTCATAGCTAGTGGCATTTCGCTTTGCCTGGAGTTAGGGACAGTGTGTGTGTGTGTGTGTGTGTAGCAGGGGGACTCTGGCTGGGAGAAGAGCTGGGTTAGAGCAGGGCTGGAAGTCTGTGCTTATTCAGGTGGCAATGGGGAGCCACTAAGTGCTACTGGGCAGCCACACTCAGTGAGCTAACACTCTTAGAACAGCAAATCACCTGTAGTAAATACCTTGCACTATTGATTATCATAGCTTTACTGAATCAGGACTCTAGGGCAGTGGATTTTGAAGCACTCATGGGTGATTGTGAGGCTCAGCCAGTGTGGATGACCTCTGGGCCTCAGCATTAGCGCCTTGAGTCTGGAAACTGTCCTGTGGTCTCCAGAGCCCCAGCACAGGATCTGGAGCTCAGTAGGAGATTGGAGAGGGCTTGTGAGATCAGGCTGCAGGAATAATGTGGGTGGGGCAATCGAGGCTGGAGGCAGGGAGCCCAGGGAGAAGGCTGGGTGGCGAAGATGGAGGAGCACAGCAGTGGAGGCCAGGGCACAGCAGTGGTGCCGCTCAGGGAATGGGCTAAGTGAGGAGGCATGAGTCACAGCCAGGAGCTGGAACACTGAGGGAGGACAGAGCCTGTGGGGTTGGAAGTGATGGAGGGGAGGAGACTTTTTTAGAAATTTTTGCTGTGGAAGGAGGATAGGAAAGAAGTGGCTAGGAGAGGGGACAAGTCAAGGTTGTCCTCTCTGCAGGGATAAGAGAGGTGTGCACATATTTGTGGGTTGGGGTGTAGGGCCAGGAACCAGGGAGAGGCTGAGAACATAGGCCTGAGCCAAGACTGACCCACGATTCCTGTGAGGTAGGAGAGACAGTTGGCTGGCGTGGGGGACAACTGGCCTGGGACAAGTGGTGAAACTCTGGGGGGCTTGGGGGGGGCACAATTGTTATCAATGGATGCAACAGAATGTTCCAGAATGTTTTCTTGGAGGATGAGGACTCTGTGGCCAGAGGAAGGTTCTAAATGTGGATTTGGGGTGGCTGCCTGGAGAGGCCTGTAGTGTGGCTAGGGGCCGCGGCCCACCTTGCACACTGAGGGCTGGTGGGGCTGGTGGGATGGGCTTGGCCTGAGCCGTGGGAGGCTGCTCCTGGGCGTGAGGCCCGTCCTATGACCCACGAAACCTCAGCCTCCAGTAAAGAGGCTAAAAATAAGGCTGTGGTGAAGGAGGGAGGGGGTGTGTGGGCTGGAGCCAGGCTGGAGCCCAAAGGAAAATCTGAGGCGACCGGCTGAGCTGCTGTGACACACGCTTCCCGTGCCAGAGGCCAGCAGGATCTCATCCTCCTAGGGCCACGGCTGCCTCCAGGCCCGGAAGAGGGAAAACAAGCCCAGAAAGGCTCAGACATGGTCTGACCTTGGGCCTCACAGCCTGCAGGAGGCTCTGCTCCCTGGGAAAGTTCTCTCTGGACTTTTACCTGGAGCTTGTTCCTTGAACCCAAGGCTATGTGCCAGGCAGAGGTAGTATGAGGGTATCCAGAGCTTCTTGTGTCCTGGGAACTGCCCAGGACTTCCCAGAGTCCTTTGATGCCCATCTGGATGTGGAGAAATGCTCCTGCCCCTATCAGGAGCTCTGTGTGGGAGGAAGTCCAGGGAGGCTTCCTAGAGGTAGAGGCAAATGCTGGTCCTTGAACTCAGTGGATGGGGAGGTGACCAGTGGGTGGCTGGGATGTGCTGCAGGGAGGAAGTGAGAATGTTTTGATTTGCTGAGCACATGTGATGTCTTCATGATGGCCATTTTTGACCCAGCCGCGTTCCCAGAAGTGCGCCTGTAGTTACTGCAGATCTACGTCCCTCCTCTGGGCTGTGGATGGTGACCCTCCTCTCACCTCTGACTCCACTCATTTTTTTGTCCATCTAACATCAAAATCACAATAGTCCTTGTTCAGGGTCCTGGAGATGACTCTCTATCACCCCTGCCTTGCTCATGGCCTAGAGGGGGATGAGGCGACACTCACCCATCTGCCTCTGCATCCACCCTATGGACAGTTCCTGTGGGCCGGCTGCATGCTGGGCTCTGGACTGGGGGCCAAGGCAAGGCACACAGAGGCAGTGTGGCAGGAGAATAGCTTTTGTTTTTTGCATTAGACCTGGTTTCAGAGCTCACCTCTGAAAACGAATGTGCTGTATGACAGATTAATTCATGTCTTAGAGCTTCAGTTCATGTGTGAAATGGGATAAGCCTAGACAGTGAGCATGGAAATCTGTACCACCTGTAGAGCCTCGCACAGTGCCTGGCACTTAGCAGGAACCAGTAACAAGTGGCTCTTAGCTCTGGGCTGCAGCAGGCCCAAGCAGCTCCAATCCATGTCCTTCTGGGTCTTCCCTGTAGGACTAACCAGTCCTAGTGGAACAAGTACTCAATTGAGGATGAACCAAGGAGAGTGGGGGTGGTGGGAGGGGAGTAATCAGGGGAAATTGTCCCAGAAGAGGTGGTGTTTGGACTAGTCTTAAAGGAGTGGCAGGAATTAGCACAGCTGGCAATGTGGTACCAGGATAGAAGAGGAAGCACGTGGGGTCGGGGCCGTGAGTAGTTTGGGGTGGGGGGTGGTGTCCTGAGTAGTGAGGCTGGAGGATGGGGTTGGCAGGGCTGAACCTGCAGCCTGCAGGCCCTGTTGGGACTGTGAGCCTGTGAGGCTGGGTCAGGGCACCTCACAGCTTCTATTGGTGGCCTTCCCATCCATGGGCCTAGGACTGGCCCCTGGCTTCCGCCTTTAAGGCAAAGCCACAGCCCGCCTTGGTTATTAAGTCATTAACTGGGCTTACATAGCCTCTTCATTATGGGTAATTATGGTGAATTCACTCAGGGCATTAACAGGGAGGTGACCAGCTTCTCTGGGTTGTCGGAATGCTAGGACATCAGCTGCTCAGCATCCCAGCCTGGGAGGGACAGGGACATTCCATCCTCCTCACCCCTTTGGTGCCCCCAACCTCAGCTGTGGGATAAGACCCTAGTACAATGCTTGGAGATTCTACTTCCCTATTGTGTGACTTTGAGCGTTCGACTTGAATGTCTATGCGTCAGTTTCTTTGTCTGTCAAGTGGGATCATAGTACGAGCATTTATCATTCAATGATGTGAGCCATCATTATTCTTAATGCTGCCGTTATCACCATCATCGTGAAGAACTCTGAGAGTCCCCCCAAAGCCTCTATCACCTGCATGGAGGGCTTCCAGGGCCTTGTCTCCTCCTTTCTCATCTGTCCCGTCTCAGTACAGAAGTTCTGTGGGCAGGGAGGCTCTGAGGTGTGGCCTTTGTCCTGTTGTCCTCAGAGATAAGTTGAGGCGGGGGCCCAGGACCTCCTCAGGAGCTCTGGCTGAGAGCTTTGAGAGGTGGGAGGGGTCCAGGGCTCTGCTGGCCCCACCATGCCATCGCAGCTGTCTGTTGGCAGCTGAGTGATTTCCAGGTGTTCTAGTTCTCCCCTTTGACACGCACAGCCCTAATGTGAAAGCAGGAGCTGGGACTGGGGAACAGGCGTGGCCTCCAGGAATCCCCTTGCCCCAAGGAAGAAGGCCTGGACCTTGCCTGCTGCCCCTGCCTCTCAGCTCCTTTGTCCTGCTTAAAATCCAGAGAACAGCTGGGGTGAGCATGTGTCTACACACGCATATGTATTTGTACACATGTTCAGGTGAGCTGGTGTGTGTTGCTGCAAGTGGCCCCAGCCCATGCCCTGACCAGGGGCTCCCTGCAACTCTCAGGGCTCCCCAGTGCTGTCTGGCTTTGTGGTACTCCCAGGTGCAAGGATCGTGTCTGCTGTTCAGGTCCCGGCACCTGATGCAGGGCTGAGCTACAGGTGGGCAAGGGTGGCAGATAAGTGGTGTGGCTGTGCACTGGAGTGTGTGACCACGTGGAAGCCTCGCCTGTCTCTGCCCCCCAGACCCCTGCAGTGTGAAATGAGGGTTGGGATCCTGTCCCCAGGCTGAGCAAGAGAGGCTCCTTGGGGACAGGAGGGAAGTCTGGCCAACCTGGTCAGCATGGAGGTTACAGCCTGGCAGGAGTGTTGTAGATAGAGCCGGGTTGAGCCTTGCAAAGTGGGGAGGAAGGCCAGGCTGGCCCCCAATCACCAGCTGGGATGGGGCAGTGTGGACATCCAGGGATCAGACATGGTCTGTAAGTACCTCTGTCTCCCTCCAGGCGTCCTTCTGGATATCCAGCAGCACTTTGGGGTCAAGGACCGAGGCGCTGGCTTGCTGCAGTCAGGTGAGGCCCCCACCTTTGCCCCTGCCCTGCCGTTGGCATCTAGGTCTTCCTCCTGTTGGCTGCCATTCTCTACTCAGTCTCTCTTCTCCAGCCTGGACTGGCAGATAGGTGTGGGCTTTGCACCTCTACCCACGAATGCTACCCATTCTAAATGGTGCCACTTTTCTGGGCCTCTGCTTCTTTTCTTGTAACAAAACAATACCTACCCTGTGGGGCGAGAGGCTATGGGAGATAAACAAGAGTATAGACTAAAAACCCAAGCCCAAGCCCATGATGGTGACCCTTCCTTTGGATCTTGGGGCCTTTACTGGGACTTGGTGATTTGGGTTCTGTCCTGGGTCTGGTGAAGGGAACTCCGTAAGTCAGTGAGTTGGGCAATACCCGCAGAGCCTTGGAGACCCTGTTCCCATCTCTTGCCCTCATCGCCTTCTATCACCATCAACCCTGGGAATCACCTCCTTGATGACAAGGCAAAAACTCCACCTGGTCAGCCCCAGAGTGGTTTCTGAGAAGCCGGGTCTTAGTCTGACTTGGGCCTGAGGCTCTCTGCCCCCTTCTCTTCTGGCCCCAGCATCTGATATGTGGCCAGGGGCAGGGTCTGAGCCCCAGGGCTGCTGTAAGCAAGGCCAGGGCGGTGTGTGAGACGCAGCCTAGCAGCACCCCTTCTGGCAACCATGTCTCCCTTGTCCCTGCCCTACCCCCACACAACACACAGCCCTGTGGGAGCTGAGCTTCCTCCTGGACTTCCTCCTGGCCAAGGCCATGCAGGCTGTGCCCTCAGCAGGTCCCCTCAGGCTTGGGGAGAGATGCAGTCCAGTGCTGTAAGCCAGGGCTGAGGGTAAGAGGTCTGGTGCTGACTTGGCCCAGCCTTGCTGTGTGATCTGGTCCCTGCTGTCCCTGGGCCCTTGGCCCTGGAGTCCCCTGGTTGTGAGATGTGTGGGGAAGGCCCATGACCTGCATTCCAGTGGTAACCCCCTGCCCCGGACTTTGGGAGGGAGGGTGGAGTGAATTGGCCCTGTCCAGGAACCTGCCTGACCTGTCTAGGTGGCATTCCAGAGTGCACAGTGCCTCCCCAGCTCACAGAATGCCTGCCAGGCCAGCTGTTCTTATATCCTACAAGGGGGCTTTGGGGCCCAGAAAATGGGGATTTGATGTCTCTAGGGCTCAGTGAGGTCTGGCTGTGTAAGGGGGGCAAGGCTGTATGGTCCAGCATCTCCTGGCAGACATCACCTGGTGGACATGAGCCCAGACCCCTCGCCTGCCCTTTCTTAGACCTCCTTGGCTGGGACAGAACACGGGGGGCAAGGCTGTATGGTCCAGTATCTCTGGTAGACATCACCTGGTGGATATGAGCCCAGACCCCTCCCCTGCCTTGTAGCCTGAGATGGGTCCTTCTGGGCTCTGTACATGAAATGGCTAGCACTTAGGCTGGGAAAGTGGATTCAGGTGGAAGTGTGGGAAGGGGTGGGCTGCCATGCTGGCCAGGGAGGGTAGGTGAGTGTCTAGCTGCCCAGCCCCACCCTGCATGGCCCCTGAGTCACTGGGGACCTGGCCTGAGCCTCATCCCAGCCTTGCTGACTAATCTGGAGTGATCTCCCAGCCCCATCCATTTAACCCCCACTGAGCGAGGTCAGGGCCAGCACAGCCTCCCAGGGAGTTGGGGCAGTGGTGGGGAAGGGACATCAGCCTCAAGGCAGTTGTCAAGGTCCCTAGTTCTTTGTGTGGTTATGTCCCTGCTGGCTTCTAGGCTCATGAGAGGGGCCATGCAATCCCTGCTTATCCCTGGTGACAAGGCTGGAAGTGGGCAAGTCACTCATGGGCATCATCTTGCTGATTCTTCTAATAATCCTGCAGGGTCCTTTGTGTCAGCTTCACTTGCCAGATGAAGAGACAGAAGTCAAGGGAGGGAAACAACTTGCTCAGATGCTCTTGGTGGAGAGTAGCTGGCCTGGAATAGGGATCCAGGCTGCTACGCTTCTCACTGGCTTGGGGGATCTGAGTGTCTGACCTCCCAGTGTCCCCAGGGCAGCTGCCTCCTGGCCATGGTGAATTCCCAGCATTGTCAGAGTCCCGCTAGTCCTTACCCATGGCCTTTATCTTCTACCTACACTTGCACAGCTGAGATGGTTCCCAAGAGTATCCTCACTCCTTCAACAACCTGAGGCAAGAAGCCAGTTGAGCTAGACCAGTGGACAATTAGGCAAGTCACCTAACTGGCATGTGCCCCAGGTACCTATGTCTCCCCAAGCCTGATAAGGCCGGAGCCAGGTGGAGGGTGCCAGCCAGGTGTTGGTGCTCGCCCAGATCAAAGGGCCAGGGCTGAGAGCTGGGCTGCCTGCTTATTTGTGGGCACTGGGGCTGCTGGGCAGGAGACAGGGTGGAGGGTGACTGAGTGTTAGTTAGGCCTGGGCCTACCTCTGCTGTTTCCCCTTGGGAGCAGACATGAAAACTGACTAGGGAAGAGCTCACTTTCGGCAGACCCCTTGTGGATTGCTCCCGGCTTAGGCCTGGCCCACGTTGCCTGCAGGAGGCATAGCGCCCAGCAGAATTACAGCTTTTGGGTCTTGCTGTTTTGGAAAATCAGGATCCCTCATGGCTCATACCTAAAGGGGCAGCTTTAGGTCATTGAACCTACTGCTTGGCAGGCCCTGTGCTGGCTCTGCCCAGATTCTGGTCTTGCCCTCAGATAGGTCCCCTCTCTCTATGGGGGCAGAAAAGGTATTATTCAGTCACCCCCAAGGAGCACAGGATGGTGGATGGCAGAGCATGTGCTCTTAGCTGCGGCTGGTGGCAGGTGGAGAAGTCTTCTTTGAGAAGGGGACATTGGAGTGAGGCTTCAAAGGATGAGTTAGAGTTTGTTTAAGGGACAGGACTTCTAGTCAGTGTGTCAGGTTGAGTAGGTGTATGAAGCCCTCCTTTCCCCTCAAAGGTAGAGAAAATATGCCAAGAAAACATGTTTAAATTACATAGCGGAGCTTGAAAGCTGAAGCTAGCGGGGAAATTCCCAGGTGCCAACAAGCAAAGAGCTGAACTCAGAAACTGGAGTGTGAGCTGGAATTGAAGCCAAGTGTTGACACAGATATATAGAAGCTTAGGGACCAGATAGAGAGAGGCTTCTTATGGTATTTTTAATATAAACATTTTTATCGTGAGCAATTTTAAACATATGTAAAATGTAGAGAATAGGTGGCGCCTGTAGCTCAGTGGGTAGGGTGCTGGCCACATGCACCAGGGCTGGTGGGTTCGAACCCAGCTCTGGCCTGCTAAAAACAAAAAAACAGCTGGGCATTGTGGCGGGCGCCTGTAGTCCCAGTTACTCGAGAATTGTTAAGCCCAAGAGTTTGAGGTTGCTGCGAGCTGTGATGCCACGGTGCTCTACCGAGGGCAACATAGTAAGACTCTGTCTCAAAAAAAAAAAAAAAAAAAAAAGTAGAAAATAATAGAACAAACTTCTGTGTACTCATCACCCAGATTCATCACCCCTTCTAGACTTGGAGTTTCTTAACTGTGAGGACTGGGCAATAATGGGGTTGAGTTCCAGGATCACATGGTTGATTCAGCTTCCAGTCAAGCTCTCTGATCCCAAGCTGTGTCCCCAGGCTGATGGGTGCTTTTTCTAGTGGCGATTCCTTTCATGGACTTTTCTTTCCTGGCTCTGGCTTTATGCAGAAAGCCTAGTTCCATTTCCTGCTCTGTCCAGGCCTCCAGCTTCTATTCCCTTTCCCTTTTATTTATTTATTTATTTTTTTCAGTTTCTGGCCAGGGCCAGGTTTGAACTCGCCACCTCCGGTACACGGGGCCAGCGCCCTACTCACTGAGCCACAGGCGCTGCCCTCCCTTTCCCTTTTAGCCCATATGTTTCCAGGGTCTCCAGTGGAAACAAATCCCAAATGCTCCATAGGGAAGCCTTAATGACCCAGAGCCTACATGGGACACAGATGATAATTCCTACTAGAGCCAAACTCATTCAAAATTAATAGAATAGGCTTGGCGCCCATAGCTCAGTGGTTAGGGCACCAGCCACATGCACTGGGGCTGGCGGGTTCTAACTGGCCTGGGCCTGGTAAACAACAAGGACAACTACAACAACAACAAAAAATAGCCAGACGTTGTGGTGGGCTCCTGTAGTCTCAGCTACTTGGGAGGCTGAGGCAAGAGAATCACTTAACCCCAAGAGTTTGAGGTTGCTGTGAGCTGTAACGCCATGGCACTCTACTGAAGGTGACATAGTGAAACTCTGTCTCAAAAAAACAAAAATTAATAGAACACATAGGAATTTCACCTCTGTGAGAAGGAGTCAGCCAGCCCCCCAGATGAAAGAACTACAAAGAATAGACTCATCTTTCTTTTCTTTTTTTTTTGAGACAGAGTCTCACTATGTCATCCTTGGTAGAGTGCTGTGGTGTCACAGCTCACAGCTACCTCAAACTCCTGGGCTTAAGCAATTCTCTTGCCTCAGCCTCCTAAGTAGATGGGACCACAGGCACTCACCACAATGCCTGGCCATTTTTCGTTGCAGTTGTCATTGTTGTTTAGCTGGCCCAGGCCAGGTTTGAAACCCCCAGCCTTGGTATATGTGGCTGGTGCCATAACCACTGTGCTACGAGCGCCAAGCCATAAATAAACTCATCTTAAAGGAACTTTAAAATTAGGTATGCCTGGGTGGCACCTGTGGCTCAGTGGGCAGGGTGTTGGTCCCATATACTAAGAGTGGCAGGTTCAAACCTGGCCCTGGCCAAACTGCAACAAAAAAATAGCAGGGCATTGTGGCGGGTGCCTGTAGTCCCAGCTACTTGGGAGGCTGAGGCAAGAGAATCGCTTGAGCCCAAGAACTGGAGGTTGCTGTGAGCTGTGACGGCACAGCACTCTACCGAGGGCAATAACATGAGACTCTGTACAAAAAAAAAAAAAAATTAGATATGCTTAATTTTCAAAGTTCTAAAGGAAATGGTGGGATTTATAAGATAGGACTAGCCCAGCCTGAATAAGAGTAAGACTCTGTCTTACAAAAAATAAAAACATTAGCCAGGCATGGTGGCATGTACCTGGAGTCCCAGCTACTTGGGAAGCTGAGGCAGGAGGATCACTTGAGCTCAGGAGTTTGCAGTTGCTGTGAGCTATGAGGATGCCACAGCATTCTCGCTTGGGGGACTGAGTGAGATGCTGTCTCAAAAAAAAAAAAATACAAATGAAGAAATGCAAATGATTAGTATTTATTTAAAACTAAATTCAAATAAGGAGATATGGAGATGCCATTTGGGCAGAGATTCATTACCCATCACTCATAACTTTTATTCCATTCATGTATTTTTCTCAAAAGCTGACTCATAATTTAATCCCCTACGTTAAGAGTCGACTTTTCTTCCCAGGAAGGGTTTATCAGTCATATTCCTACTTATAGACTTTATCCCATTCAAGCCATTTTCCACTGTGCTGAACCTATAATCTTTCTAAAATGGAAATATGATGTTTAATCCTGTGCTTAAAACCCATCAAATGGCTTTGCCTCATTACAGAATAAATTATAAGTCTATTAAGATGGCAGGCAAAGTGTGTCATAACCTGGACCCTGATTTCCTCTCCAAATTCATTGTCTTTTTGCATTTTAACAGTACTAAAATATGCATGGCCCTCTGAAAATTTCAGTTTGTTTTACCCACTGCAAGCATTTACATTTGCTATTACTTTGGTTTCTAATGCCTTCTTTTCTCTCTTGTTCAACGTACAAACCTATTTGGAGCAAATCATTCTTTTTTGTGCTTCTGTTGTGGCTCCTGCATGCTTATTATTGCATTTATTACATCAAACTATAATCATTTGCTGACATTTTGGACAAATTTCCTAGACTGGTGGGAGATTTAGAGTCAATTCCATGTCTTACTTGTGTATGTTTCCCCAGAGGTATTCTTAAAATATGGAAAAAAACACAATTAAGTTGGTTATACTGTATTAAATTTAATTGTGCCCCCAGTAAATCCTTCCCACAGAATTCTAGCTCACCCTGCAGGTTATCAGAGTCATTGGAACATAACATTGGAATCATAGCATAATGAATCTTTGCTTTGATGTGATGGGAAAGAGGTTCTTTTCAGAAGACTAATGACTTTCCTCTTAAAACTCAAGTATCTCCAAATAGATCCAGTTAATAACTCAGACCATTGGAGGTCTTACTTACACGAGGTGTGATTTGCATCGAAAGAAGAAAGGAAATGTATTTTAGAGCAACATGCTCCTCTTTCCTTTGTTAGTACCCTAATTTAGTATGCTTACTGTCTGTATAAATGAGGGCAAATATGTGATACAAATGTCACCTCTCTCATTTCTGTAAAACTGATTATCACCTGAATACATTGGATAATTTCTTCTTTAGAAGAGTAAATTTGATTTGTTCCTTGGACATCTTCTTTGAGTGGAATGAAATAATTTACACCTTAATACCTACACTGTTTACTTATGTAATATATATTTATATAAAAGGTAATCAGAATTATCTAAATTATATTATAGTTTCTTATATAATTTTAAGTACATTATAACTCATGATTAATTTGAGAACTCCCAAAATAGCCCTCAGCAAATGGAACATCCTTCTCCATAGTTGGATTCTGGGGAGCAAATGTGGATAACTTTAAAATAAACTGGGATACCAAAGTATCACCTTTATAATTGATGCAGGATAAGATAGAATATGTGGCTTTTAATCTGATGGCAAGAAATCTTGTTAACATTGATCCCAGGAACTAGGTATCTGTACCAAGTACTATGTAGTAATATCCTTGTGTAGCATGTCCAGACTGTTCAGGTAGGATTCATAGCATGAAGGAGTTTAGAATCATTATCATGACAAACATCTTTGCCATATCATCAATACTACCCATCAGGAGCACCTCATCATTGTCCCATATTGTCATACCATTTTAATTGTTTAAATGTTATTGATAGCACTGTATTAATATCATAATCTTAATTGTTCCCATCACCTGCTTCATCACAACCATCATCAGCAACATCCCAGTAACCATCCTTGTAATCAACAATTCCATCAGGAATTTTTATCAAAATGTAGTGGTTAGATCTCACATATCAAAGATAATCATTTCATATATTTTCTTATTTTTCCCAACATATGAAACCAATAGATGAACAATTACACACCAATACTATATAAAACACAATTGATTTTAAACAGGAGGGATGAAGGAAGAGGGGAAGAGGAGAGGGGAGGAAGAAGGATTGGTAAGCTCTCACCTAATGGGCACAATGGAAAGGTATACAGCATATAGCACACACCCCCTGGATGATGAGCTCAACTATAATTTGAACTTTATCTAAAAAATACAAACAGGGTAATCTCATCATGTGTGCCCTCATATTAATCTGAAATAAATTTCAACAAGAAAATTAAAAATGACAAAAATAAATCTGAAAGAGTTTCTAAGAAGATCTTTAATGTTGTCAGAATGATCACCTAAAGTATCATTTGCTGAAAATGATTAAATCCATAAACAGATACCTAGTCAGCAATTTCAATGTTCTCAATCATGTGCTAGTTGAGAAAGACTAAAGTTATTAATATAAAATTAATCTTATATCCCTCAGAAGCCAACATTAGTTCCTCAGAGATCAAGCTGAGACAAGACCAATAGGTGAAATTCTGACATATAGAATAATTATTATGTCCTAGGTCCTGCACAAACTATTATATGGAATATGACTATCACTGTTTATGGGACTTATCACTTACAATTTAAAAGTCACACTGTCCTGTATTGTTATGCCTGTTCCACCTTCTATAATAGATTGTGTTCTCTTGAGGGGCAGAAATTTCTAAGTGAATCTCAAAAGCACCAAGCATAGGAAGTCTATGCTAGTAACCACTTATGCTTTTTGTTGAAGGAATGCTATTTGGATGAATTATTCAACATAACTAACAAAAGTGTTTGTATGACCTACACTGTGACCACTAAAGGTTATAACAAATTAAGTAGTAGATGTTTAACCCACTTATAGCTATTGAGGAGTTATATGAAATTAATTTTAAATTTTGTCCATAGATATTAAGATGTGATGTCTGTGTGGAGCACATTAAGTAGCAGAAGAAAAATATTCAGGAGAAAGGGCATCTATTATCAATTAATGAATGTTTCCTTGAAATGAAAATTGAAGCATTTCCTCACCTGAACTTCTTGGAACTAGCAGCCACAGGAGACTCTTTCCATCCCCACATATCAATCTCACCACCACCCTCTTTTGAATATGACGACATTGTCTACTTTCCTTTTTCTTTTATGTATGATGCAAGTATGTATGTATTTACTTATTTATTTAAAAAAATTAAGGCACTACTCTGCTCTGACTCTGGAAAATTGAATTGGAAAAGTCTGGGAAGAATCCACCACTTTATTTTTCTCACCATCCTTCACTGTTTTAGAAACTATCATGCAAGGCGTATGATCCATTTTCACTTCTTTCATTTCACTATTTTCACTTACACTTAAATAAAGAAATTTCACTGAAATCTCCACACTACCTCAGATTCTTTAAAAATAATCTATCTATTCAGGGATTTCCACATCACCAGTCTTCATTTTTTCTCCACTTTTATTAATGTTTCTGTTACTCCCTATTTTAGTCCACTAGACTGATATCCAGGTTTAAATATATTCTACTGGAACAAATGATGATGGCATGTAAGAGACAGAAAAAGGAAATATTTTGAAAAATATTTACCCTAAAAAACTCATACTTTTAAAAATGTTTCTACTGCATGTTATGAATAAAAAATAAATAAAATGTTAGTAAGAGATGAAGAATTGGATAATATGATATGACAAATATAAAAGAGCTAGCTTAGACACAGGACATAATTAAATAGAAAAGACTTTTTAGAGAGGAAATATAAAGAAGTTAAAATTTATTTACAAGATTAAAATGAGCATTAGAAAATGTTAAGATCCAGAATCTACGTGGCAGGGAAGAAAATGATGTTAAATATAAGTCCCATAAAATGAGGAGGGAAAATACGAAATTAATTAATTAACTAACATAGTATGTATAGTAAGAAAAACTGTACTGAGGTTACGGGGAAGGGGAATGGGGTAACAGAAACAGGATTTCAGTGGATAAAGTTTATATTTCTAAGGAAAATAATAGAAGATAGTCATAGCAATTTTTTAAATTATTATTATTATTTTTAGAGACAGAATCTCGCCTTATCACTCTTGGTAGAGTGCCATGGGGTCACACAGCTTACAGCAACCTCCAGCTCCTGGGCTTAGGCGATTCTCTTGCCTCAGCCTCTCAAGTAGCTGGGACCACAGGCACCCACCACAATGCCCGGCTATTTTTTGGTTGCAGTTCAGCCGGGGCTGGGTTTGAACCTGCCACCCTTGGCATATGGGGCCAACGCCCTACTCACTGAGCCACAGGCACCGCCTCATAACAAATTTTTTAAAAATAATAATTTTAATATAATAAACCCAAGCTTTTCTGAGCCAAAAAAGACTGTGTCTAAATCACTGCTACCCATTTGAGAAGCTAATATAAACAAGCACTCCTAAGAAGAATATTTTGAAGGTCAACAATAAAGAAATTTACCTATAACCACTTAGGCCAGGGAATTGGAGTGAGAGTGGGGCAAATTACACACTATGGAAGAAAAATTTGGTTTTCCAAAGAACAAAGTCTCTATGCCTCTAAGTTAAAATTCCAGAAGATAATAGAGCAGCCTATAGAGAATTTCTGTACTGAACTAAACTTGATTTTATGCAAGAAGGAAATGAAAAGAAAAATAAAAGCTATGCAAGGTACAAGGACTAAAACAATGATAGACACATTCTTCTTTGAAAAAAATACCCAAGATAAATTTCAGGCAATGAAGAGATAGGAAAGAGAATAATAATAAGAATGTGTTACATAAAAACAGTCTGACTACCAAATCTGAAAGCCATGAAGCAGTATGGTCTGAAAGTAACTGTAACATGGTAACAACTTGATTTCATTGATTCATTAATTTATTCCATAATGTTAGTTAATTACTTACTCTTTTGGTAGCTGGGGTGTCCTGTTAAGGTATTTATTTTGTAGTTTGGAGATGTATTCAACGCACCAGAAAGAAAGTATGAAAGATAAAATTATAAAATGCATATAATGGAAAATTAATGTAAGGAAGAATGACTTTAAGTCTCTAGTCTTCCAGTGAAGACTCTTTTAAGAGGTGGCTTTGAGGTGATTTAAGTCATAAACATACAAAATCTGATTTCTGCGTAACAATCTAACGGAAGAATGAATTCAAAGTTAAAAGTAGGTTGCTATAATAACCTAATATAAGAAAGAATGTGATACGTTTGAAGAAACAGAAGAAAACAAGGATATCTCAAACACAATGTCTAAGGTAGGGGACTACCTAGAGGACCACATGTATTTCCCAATTTTTCTAAGATTAATCTCAGTTTATACCTGTTATAATTTAATTTTAATCGTATCTTAAACTATTCCAACAGCCGTCTTTTTTACTTCCCACTGTGCTCTAATGTAGCACAATAAATGTCATGAATATGTTCAAGAGAATGTGAAATAAAATCTAAATAATATAAACTCACAGAGAACATTGTTCACTCCTTCCTTAATACAAGACTTAATTTCATTCAGCAATAAATCAGAGAAGAGTGGAACTTTGACACAGATGGTAAAATATATATATATATATATATATAGTTTATTTACAATATCTAAGACTAAGATGAGGGGAGTGATGTTAAAGCCTTGGATCACCTCTAAATTACATTATTTTCTACTTGGCATTTTTTTCTGCTGCATAACCTTTACAAAATCTGCATCTCTTCTGCTCAAGTGTAGCTATAGAGGCTACACTTTGACCTGCTTTGAATTTGCATGTGGCTGTTCTACTTATGGCATAAATAACGTTGTGCAGGTGCTGCATCACCAAGGAAACGGGATGTGTATCCTGAGCTACTCAACCTTTGCAGATAACCCAAATTTATTTGTTCAGCCTCTGCTTCTGTGGTCTGAAGAATGTAAACAGTCTGCAATTCCTTACTATTTTGTACAGTTCCTTGCAGATGAGCATATTTCCCATGCACCTTCTTATTTAATTTATTTCTATTAACTTATGTGGATGTGTTTTCATTCACCGGTAGAGTCATGTTTGGGTACTGTGCACAGTACCCAAATGAAAAGCTGTTGGACTTTGAAAACCAGGTAAAGGTTTTGGATTTAATTCTGAGTGTCATAAGAAAACCATAGAACATTGAAAGCAAAAAAAAAAAAAAAAGAAAGAAAATGATACAACCTGAGGATTACTCGGACTTATGTGAATAGAAAATGGGTTAGACTAGAAACAAAGAGGGCAAGGTCATAGCAAGGTTCTAAGTAAAAAGTGATCATGCCTTTGAATAGGATGCGGCATTGGAGATGGATAGAAATTTATGAATCGTAAATACATTTTGAGTTTACAGTGAAAAAGACTTGCTGATAGATTAATGGGGGAGGAAAGAGTAAATAAAGTAGACATCAAGGATAGAGACTTAATTTTGCTTGATTACTTGAGTGGAAAGTGTGATCATTTTTCTATATGAAAAAGCAAAGAAGATGTCTCAAAAATGTAATCTTAGAGTCACATTGAAGATGTTCATAAAATAGCCAGTAAAGTTGAAGGAGATATAAGCTTTGCATAAAAATGATAGGCAAAAATTTCAGAGTCAGCCATATTAAGACTTGATTTAAACTCTCAGACTAAATGGAATTACACATGAAGAAAGTGTAGTTAGAGAGGATCCTGGGACTGAGCCATGGGGCTCAGAGTCTAGTCAAAGAAGAGAAGCCAGTAAAAACGCCTAGGCCACAGCAAGTGTTTGAAAGAAATCCACAAAACTATAGACACCGTATAGAGCAGCGGTTCTCAACCTGTGGGTCTCAACCCTCAGGAACTATATTAAAGGGCCATGGCATTAGGAAGGTTGAGAACCACTGATACAGAGAGAGGCACACAGGCATGATACACTGACCCCGTTCTCCTTACTACCGTATTTCCTTTAAAAATGATGAAAAAAATAGCTATAACTCTAGTCAGGACATTAAGAGTTTTTACTGAAAATTTTCTAACTATAATTTTTAAAATCACATGGTCTCTAGTCTGTAAAAATGTGAGAATACAAACCCAGAAATCCAGATACAATCAAGTTGCCTGCTTTGTAGAGGAAACTGATTTGAAGAATAAAGCTGAGGCATATATTAATTATTCATTTAACTAACCATTGTATACCACTTAACAACACCTAAAAAATTAAAATTTTATTTCCTGTCTCTCTCTACTAAAATAAAATTTCCCTGGGGGGCAAAGACTTTGTTTTGCTCCTGTGTTTTTAGTCCTTGGAATGGTGCTTGGCACGGATTAGATGCTCAATAAATATTGTTGAACTGATGTAATATTCATAGCACTTTTTGCATTGTCCAGAACTAAGAAAACTTTCAAAAAATATTTTGTTTTACCTACATGAGTCAATATCTTCTCAAAGTCTCCTTGTACATTAATAACTGCATGACTGGTCTCATACTGTTTCTTCTTCCCAATAGTCTCCACCTTCCACTTTCTTTTTTTTCAAATTTTGTTTTATTTCAAATTAATATGAGGAAACAAATTTTTATGTTACATTATCTTCACTCCTAAGGTAAAGATCAAGTTGTAGTTGAGCCCTTCACCCAGGAGGTGTGCTGAACACCTTCCCATTGGCAACTTAGGTGAGATCCCACCAATCTCCCTCCCTCTTTTCCCCTCCCCCTTGCTGGACTATATTTGTGTTTTATCAATCCTGTGGGTATGTAGTTGTTTATATGTTGGTTTCACGTTAGTATTGAGTACATTGGATTTTTTTTTCCCAATATTGAGATATATTACTAAGAAGAATGTGTTTCAACTCTACCTGGGTAAACAGAAAAGATCTCCATCTTTCCTTATGGCTGCATAGTACTCCATAGTACTCCAAAGGTCTCCATCTTTTCTTATAGCTGCATATATTCCACGGTATACATATGCCACAGTTTGTTGATCCATGGGTTGATGGACATGTGGGTTGCTTCCACAACTCGACTGTTGTGAACTGAGCAGCAGGAAACATTCAGGTGCAAATGTCTTTGTGGTCAAATGATTTTTGCTCTTCTGGGTAGATATCTAACTGGATGAAAAATTTAAATTAAAGACTCAAAACAATAAAAATCCTAGAAGCAGGAGTAGGGGAAATGCTCGACAATATTATCCTGGGAAAAGATTTTATGAAGGAGACCCTGCTGGCAACTGCAGCAACAGCAAAAATAACTAAATGGGATTTGATTAAGCTGGAAAACTTTTTAAGGTAACGACCAAAGCAAACAGACAGCCGTTAGAGTGGGAGATTCTTGCATGTTACGAATCTGACAAAGGGCTGATAACTAGAATCTACAGAGAATCCAAATTAATCAATAAGAAAAGAGTAAATGACCCCATTTATAAGAGGGCAGGAGACTTAAACAGAAACTTCTCTGAAGATGACAGCTGAATGGCCAAAAAGAACATGAAAAAGTCATCATCTCTAATCAGAGTAATGCAAATCAAAACCACTCTGAGCTATTTTCCTAGCACTAACTACAACCAGATTAGCCCACATGACAAAGCCCCAAATCTACAGATGCTGGCATGGATGTGCAGAGGAGTGAACACCTCTGCACTCCTGGTAGGATTACAAACTAATACAACCTTTATGGAAAGAAGTTTGGAGAATTCTTAAAGAACTCAAAGTCAAGGTTCCATTTGATTCCTTTCACTTTCTTATCAAACTTCCCCATCCTTCAATTATAAGATCAAATCCTAATTGAAGTATACCACTATATCTGCATCCCACAATGGGTTGTTATCAATGTTACCTAGAGTTTAGAATATATTTCCTTACTATCTTTTGCTGGCTTTTCTCATACAAAATAAGCTTTCTAAGGATAGGTATAATGGATGAGTATAATGGATAAGGATCTTTTCTAAGGATAAGTATCTGTTCCCTGTAAACATCTACCCCATTCAGAGTTCAAAAAGAGAACAGGGGCACGCATCAGAAATCAAGCACACTCAGTCCTTGCTTTCTGGATGGAAAGGGACACCTATAGCAAAGTCCTCCTGACTATTTGTTGTCCAGGAACCATCCATTGACTCCAAAGAGAAAAAGAATTTAAACTAAGAGATTGTGATGCATTCTCTTCCGACTTATTTGTGTGAAGACAAGGCTGGAATCCATACCATCAAAAGTACTTGCAGAGGCAAAGTCACGTGCTACCAAATGTTATAGGAGAGAAAATACTATGAAATAGTTGCCTATGAACAAATCCAAACTATGTAGAGAAGTATTTGTTTTGTTTCTGATGGCTTCCCTATTTCCAGAGGCTAATCTGCAGTTTGCTTTCTGCCCTCCAGTTGTATGAAAGTCTTCTGTATTTCATGCAATGCCCCTTCCTTATTTTGAGTAGCGCAGGTGGACTTCTGCTTCTTGCATAAATCAGCTCTGACTGAAACCATAGAAACTGAATTCTCTGCTACTTCATTTTCCTTAAATCTACCTAGGTGCTTTTCACATAGTAGGATTTGATAAATCTAGGGCATCGTGTTTACCTTTTTACAATCTACACTTCCCCTTCTCCCAAAATTAGTTCAATATTTGCCTACAGAGGTCATTATTATCTGTTTACTTTTTACTTCCATAGAAGTAAGTTGCTATTCATGTTTGAGTGATATGTTGTTTCAATTGTTGGTGAGAAAATGTGAATATTGGATTTTACAAGAGCAGATTAAAAATATTTCTTTAAAATGTCAATGTAGAAAAGATAGTGCTTAATGGTCTCTTCATACAATATGTATCTCTAGATTCCTACAGTTACAGTGCCACCTTTACTTGCATACAAAAGGATTACTTTAAGTCAAGTTGTTTTCCCCAGTGCTGTCAATATTCACCAGATTTATTTGCCCAATGAATTTTTTTTAACACATTTTGTGTTCTTCATCAAAACATCTCTTGTCCTTGCTGGGTTGATGGTTGAGGATCACAAAGCAATATTCCAGCTGTTCTTAAAACCAGCATTTCTTAGCAAGGTTAAGCAGTGCCTTTTCAAACTCCCAGTGCTGTTTGCGTCATCTCCTGGTGAGTCAAACCTGTTATGTTTGTGCATCGCACAGAGAAAGGCCAGCAAACTTTAAAACTCTGAAAAACTGGCTTCTCTTTTTTGACTGCATAAGGTAGCTTGGGATATTTTGTCTGGATTTCACCTGCCACTTTATCCTCCATAAGCCCTTTCTTTAAACAGCTGATGCTACTTTGTGTTCATCTATAGGCGTCTGAACTGTCATAAGATTCCTAACTGGGAAGATAAAAGAAATAAGGACAGAGAATCAAGGAGGCTGTCTTTTGGGAAGAAACTCACTTGATGGGTCCCCATTCTGAAGCGTTTACTTTTGAGAGAAAGCCCTGAACGACTTGGCAATGACCCTACTCTGTGTTAGTACCTGACAGACAATTTCATATCCAAAGATTTCTGATGTCCCAGATTCTAAACTTAGGTATATTATCCACAATGCTAAAACAGCACATACCTAGTGTGTTCATTGAGAGAATGTGAATAAATAGAGAGGGAATAATCCAAAGCTGAATAATTTAGGAAATGACAAATCCAAAGCTGAAATTAGGAAATGATAATTTAGGAAATGCTGAACTAAACAAAGTCAATTGGCTTTTTCACTGGAGAAATTTTCTGTCTTTAAAACACTGAAGTGCATTCTGCATTTTCAGAAGGACAGTAATGAATGTCTGTTTCCCAGGCTTATTTGACCACTGAACTCTTTACTAGGTGTGAACTATCTTAGGAGGCCTCTCTGTATATAGTACAATTCTTGGCCATGATCTCTTGAACTTCTGAGTACGAATTGGTATGGGAATTGGGGTTCCTATTTGGATCTTCGGCAATTGGAGCATTTCATGTCCTACTATTGCCCAAGTGCCCCTTGTCTCTATGCATGTCACACTCACCTTTATCTAGGTTCTATGGTCTAGTTCCACTGATTCTTAGCTACACATTCTCATGCATATATTGTTATTTACAACATAGCTACCTAACACTTCTTCATTCAGAATCATTGTGGCTTTTTTGCTCTGGCAATATTCAATTTTTCCTTTAAGTGTCAATTCATATTACTGCTTCTGTCATGAACTCGTAGGATGACAGTACTGGAAGAGATCCCAGTAATTGTTCTGGTCCAAATCTCTTTTAAGTGAGAAGCATTCAGAAGAGGCAGTATAACTTCCTCCAGTTATATGGGAAGGGAGTGCTAAAACCAGCAGAATGACCTGAGAGCAAAAGGGAGAAGGCATCCTTGAGCGGAACAGCCCGGTGAGAACTCCTAAAGCAGGGGAGGGGAGAAAAACGCAAGAGGCTGGGCATTGTTCCCTCAAATCAAATGAAGTTACTGACAACGTTTAGATAATCAAATACACAAAATAGTGTAGGGTAAGGAAAAGCAGCAGAGGCCATGGTCAAATCTTCACTTACATAATTATAATTCATACCATGGGAAGACCAGGAATTCTAGGCTCTTGAAAGTAAATTAATCAGTAAGAGTTTATTCCTTACAGATCCAAATCTCAATTCCCTACAAAATCTAAATCTCTGGTTTTTACAGAAAAAGGCCTTGTATTTCTTTGAACTTTGCTTCTGACAGCTAATACTAATACCTAGATCTCCTAACTCCACAAAAGCCCTCTTTTCCCTAAAACACACTTTCTCTTTAAATCAGAATTTTTTAGAATTTCAGAGGAAAAAATAGTTATTGGTTTGGAGGTAGATAGAATAGGATAATAATATGATTACATGACTTCAACAGAAACTACAGTGTATATTTTGCTCTTCTGGCTATTATTATTCTGTCTCTGATCCTTTTGTGAACATTATTTTCAAAATCTACTGGTCTGTTTGTTAGATATGGAGTAGAGATTTGCCTTACCACTGATGATTACAATACATTACAAATTTCAAATAACTGCTTTCCACTTACTCCACAGCCACAGTTAACAGAGGTGTTTGATTGCTAAGCTGAAAGCCTATTATTTTGTTATTGTTTTGAAATATTTAATGAAATTGGTGGTTTTTGAGGTCAACTTGTCTTTGGTATAGCCTGACTTTAGTCTCTAGCCCTCTAGAGGTATAGTAGATATAGCATGGCCTAAGACCCTCTGCCATAAGTCTCTTCACCCTAATGTTTAAGTGGCAGTACACATTTCTACCTGAGATCTGACGCTTAAAACTCAACACTTCTCAAGAACTTCTCTTTCCTCTCAACCATGCTTTTCCTACTGCACTTTCCATCTCAGAAAATGACACTACCATCCTCTACCCAATCTACCCACATGTAGATTTCATCCTTCACCTTCTTTTTTAATTTCCAAATCCAATCAGATCTTAAGATGTGTTATTTTCTTATTTTAAATGTTTCTTTAATCTATTGCCTCCTCTCTATCTCCATGACAACTGTCGTTATCCAATCCTTTATAATTCTCACCTAAAATATTTTACTATCCTCTTGAGCAATCAATCTTTTTCACTTATGTTTTTACTCCTCCCTACTGCTAGGAATGATCTAGCTGAATGACAATCTGACTGAGCCATTTCCATCCGTAACACTCTATAATAGCTACCTGTCACCTATGGGGCAAGACATGGCAAAAAAATCTCTACTATTGCCTTGTCTCACATTTGATTCATCTCTTGCTATATACTATAGAATTTAACCAATTATCTGGAATAATGTTCAGTTCTCTACATTTCCATCTTCTTTTCCCAACATTGCTTTTTTGTTTTTCCTTCTGTCTGGAATAGTATTTCTTCTTCCTTATTCACACGTAAGATTTACTTTATACTCCCCTTATTCTAATAAATTTCCCCAGACCATCCTGATTGGTTTTGTGCCCTCTTTAGATTCTACAACATGAGGGAATATATCTATTGCTGTACTAATATCTGCTCTGCAATCACATGTTTCTGTGTCTGTTCTTCAAAGTGTTTAACAAGTCCCTAAGACCATATTCATGTTCAATGATTTGCCAGAAGGACTCACAGAACTCAGAAAAGCCCTTATGTTTAGAAGTATGTATAGTTCATTATAATAAAAGAATACAGATTAAAATCATCAGCAGGAAAATGCACTTGGGACAGTGTTGAGGAGACTTCTAGGCATAATCTTCCAGTTGTCCTCTCCCAATGAGGTTATGCAGACAGCACTAACTTCTCCCTGACTATTGCCAAATAGAGATGGTCACCTGGAACTTGAACCTGTAGTTTTTATTATTAGGGGTCATCCAAACAGATGCAGAAGACCACCTAATGACTGACCTTAGTCTCTAGCCCCTCTTGAGGTATTGTAGATATGGCATGGGTCAAGACCCTCTGCCATAAGACACACTGCTAGCATAGGTTATGTGGTGTATCCCAAGACATACAGCTACTCTCAGAAGATAGACTGTTCCAACATTTTGGAAGTTTACTTTCAAGATGAAGTAAAGTTCCGAAACTTCAAGATTGATCTCCACTGTAAATCTTCCCACCAAAGTATAATCCCCAGAAGAGTAAGGGATGTGAATTGTTTATCTATGAATTCTCATTGTATATACACATTTAGCCCAGAGTAAGATAAAGGTATGTGATTTCAGAAGGAATAAATGCATTGATAAATTTTAAAAAGTCATTTTAATAGCTTTTCAAAACTCTCTACAATTTCTTCCATATCACCTTCTGAAACTTGAACTTGCTATTATTAAATAGGTTCCTTTACTTGCATCTCAGTAATGATCCATTCTTTTTCTCTGTTTTTTTTTAATAATTTTATTGAATCATAATTATGTACATTGGTGCAATCACAGGGCATGATTCATATACATTCAGAAATATTTTGATCATACTGTTACAGATATCCTTCATGGCATTTCCTTGATCACTATATAAAGA
>CAUYON010102379.1:0-13075 GCA_963573935.1 Arctocebus calabarensis | reverse complement strand
ATGATCGAGCGGCGGACATTGACTCACACTCCTGGCCAGGGGGGGGGACCCCTCCGGGGGGAACAGCGAGACAACTACTGCGGGTGGGGGGGGGAAAGGAAGACCAGAGAGAGGGAAGGAGTGAGGGGGGTGGGGTCTTGGTGTGTGACACACCTTTTGGGGGCAAAACACAATTGTAAGAGGGACTTTACCCAACAAATGCAACCAGTGTAACACGGTTTCTTGTACCCTCAATGAATCCCCAACAATAAAAATAAAAAAATAAAAAAATAAAAAGAAATTACTCTACATATGAGTATTACTCTCTGCAAGGGAGTATTAAGAAGGTATGCCAGCTGATCTCCCTCCAACAAGTGACCCCCACCTTCTTTGGAAAACTGCTGACCATGCGGTGGCTGCCCCAGGCCGTGTCTCCAGAATCTGGTGGATTTGGAGCCAATGTTTCATCCCACTGACTCTTTTCAGGACCCCAGGGCTTGTGCATTTAATATGCTTCCCCTTCACAGTTATTCTTCCTGTATCCTTTTGCACAGCCTCTGACTTCCCTCCATTGCTGCATTATGAGTGTGAACTGCAGAATTTTTAGTTCCTGGCACATGTAACATGACAGGTAACATTTAACAATGACAGAGAAACTGTGACATTCCTTAGCTAACATAGCATAATACAAGACATTCAAAAAAATATTACCTGTTTAGGCTGAGTTCCCTTTGAAAGAATGTCAAGTAAATCAGCAGAAGAGATGAAATAGAAGCGAGGAAAAGTCACACGCTTGGTTTCCAGGTACTCAGCAAGAGCTTTTTCACAAAGAGAAAGCCTAGATGAACAAAAATTCTCCTTAAGCACATTTTTGCCCATTTAGTCATTAAAACCTCAACAAACAATAACCAGTTCCTGTCGCCTGTCCATTCATCATGGTAAGCTCACTGTAGCCCACCTTCTTCCCTCTGCCAGCATCATCTTGTTCACGACTAATACGCAAGTCATAATAAGGAGGAGGAGACAGATGTATACATACAGATGTATACATATTGGCTAAACACAGATCAGACTTAGGTTTACATATCTCCTCACTTTTCTTCAGGATGCTCCTAATCAGCATTGGAGTAGACCAACTCAATGCTCAACACGAGTGCAGAGTACCTTAACAAGCTGGAACAGGGTGCGCGTCTTCTCTTTTGTGCTGATTGTTCATAAAACACAAGTGCCTACACCCAACTCAGGTCTTCCGAGGAATCCTGAGATCCAGAAGCAGTTCTGCTTCCTTGTCCTTAGCAGAGCAGAAATGACCCCAAGATAGAGTCCCGGAAGCCCCAAAGATCACTGACTAAATAGAAATCATTCTCCTCCACAAACATGTACCGTTTGTAATCACCAAAAAATTGTCAGACTATGAAATACTTTTACTTATGTAATACATATTTGACCTTATTTGTCCTATCTATGAGAAAAAGCGATGGCAATTTCACACAGACCTCTCATTTTAGTAGCTGATCTGTCCCTTTTTTTTTTTTTTTTGAGACAGAGTCTCAAGCTGTCACCTTGGGTAGAGTGCCATGGAGTCACAATCTTAAGCAATTCGCTTGCCTCAGCCTCCCAAGTAGGTAGGACTACAGGTGCCCTCCATAATGCCCTGGCTATTTTTTTAGTTGTTGTTGCAGTTGTCATTGTTGCTTTAGCTGGCCCAGGCCGGGTTCAAACCCTCCAGCCCTGGTGTAAGTGGTCAGTTCTCTACCCACTGAGCTACAGGCACCTCCGGATCTGCCCATTTTTCATCAAAAGCCAGAATATTCTTAAGACTATTAACTGTTGTAGAATTGTATGTGAAAATTAGTTTACAAGTGGCTCGTAGGGCAAGAATTTCAAATGTGCTAATTGTTCTCTAAGTATAATTTCTCAAAAAAAAAAATGAAAGAAACAACTATATACAAGGGATCTTAAAAGTGCTAATCTGTTCTCTCAAGATAATTTCTAAAAAATGGAACTATATACAAGCTAAATAATTAAAATAACTGAATGCAAGCCTAGGTCTTATCATACAGTAGGTATCTGATCAGTATTTGTGGGATGTTTTGATAAAAGAATTGATTAATCATGTCAATTCTCTTGATAGCTATTCTGATTTTACTATTGCAATACTACTTTCTGAAAACAGAAATACATTTGTTTTTATTTAAATGAAATCAAAGTATGTAGGCACCACCTAATATGTATAAGGCAAGTAAACAATTATAAGCAAAATTAAAATAATTTAGAAGAGATTGCTCCTACAATAACATAGTCCTAAATACTATTCATTATGTGAAAGAAATTTCATAAAATTATAGCAACACGATCACTTTATTCTTACCTGTACTGTAAATCTTTAAGTTTTTCATAGAGATTAGGTCTGCATGTTGCTTCTAAAACATTTTTTACTTTGACAGTCTTCAACATTAACTCCTGTATAAAAGTACAATATGGAGCCATTGATAGTACAGATTTCTTTTCTAAATTTTTAATCCATATTGAAGACCAAAAAATGAAAACCAACCAACCAACAAGAGAGCAAGATCAGGGAGACTTCTAGGAATGCCTATCACCACATCTGTTCATTTTTGCTTTGGGAACTTTAAGATAAAAATTAATATGCACTCACATAATTTTTATCAAAATAAACATAATAGGCATTAACACCATTTCAGGCCCACACATGTTTTCAATCTTCTAAATCAAACAAAAGAAGAAGAAGGAAAGGAAAAGGAAGAGGGGAGAGAGAGAGAGAAAGGAGGGAGAAGAGAGAAAACACAAGGAAGCATGTGCCCCCACCCCTGAATCGTCAAGTATTTCTACAGTAAAAACTAGAGAGAGACAAACAATCTGTTTTTTTTTTTTCCTCCTCAAAAGTTAGATGAATCAATGAATCAGGGAGAGGGAGGAAGGAGAGGTTGGGGGGTCATGGTGTATGGCATAACTCTTGGGGGCGGGACACAATTATAAGAGGGACGTTACCTAATAAATGCAATCAGTGTAACCTAATTCTTTTGTACCCTGAATGGATCCTGAACTATAAAAGAAAGTTAAAGTAATCCAAATTTCTCGGAGGGGTTCTGCTTTACATAGAAAGATGAAAACAATCCCTATGGTTACAAGAAAAGTATACTACTATTGTTTACTAGAAGGTTATCAGTTATCATTACTGTATATACATCTCCATGTGCTTTCTGTGCCTCTTATGGAAAAGAAAAAATAAACAAGTCATATTATTTGTTACATGTTGCTCCTTCTCAGTGTTTTGCTTAGGAAGATAAATCTATTTACTTATCTCACTGCAGGAGTTAGTGATTCATGGGACATGGAACAAATATGGCTCACCGAGGCTAAAAGTCTAAAGTATTTAGTACCTGGCCCTTTACAGAAAACCTTCTCTTACTCCTGCTTACGGAAATATAGAAACATATTCATTTTTAGAAATATGATATGGCACATCATGTTTCTTTACAAAGCTTGGCTAGAATCAAATATAGCTTGTCTCTGACAAACCTTAAATTCTGTATCCACACCATCAAATCTTCTGGCATCTTTCACAAGCTGGATTCGAATATCCGCTGAACAAACAAAAATACTTTCCAGGTGAGACCAAGTTCGCTGGACTTCCAGCCAAGTAAAGATGACTGAATCTGCTACATTTAACTTATTTTGCCATCTTAAGACTTGTTCAATGAAATATTCCACATATTTGCTTTGAAGAAGAGACTGCAACTGAACCTAAAATAAAGGCAAAGAATTTTAAGTGGCAGCTAAATTTAGTAGCCTGAGAGTGCTTTGAGGGAGGCACCACATCTACTCAGTTTCCAGCTGAATTCTTGGACTTAGCATGGAACTCCTGGAATAGGCATTCAGTAAATTTTTGCTAAATGAGTAAATGAGTGAATGAATAGCAGAAAATATTCATCTTTAACATTTTTCCCCAAAGAAAAAAGATAAATATAAGATGCTGAATTTGACATCTTCTACAAGACCATACATTCATTGCAGGTCAGAAAAAATATTATGCACAGGGGTGCAGTTTTAGGAATTAAATTATATTCTTTCATCAGTCTCCCCCCTGCTCCCTGTGTATTAATCATTCTTCTAAGGTTGCATGCATATTCTAATCCCCCCCCAAATAAAGCAAACTTCCCTTCAGTCTGCTAACCCTCAAGCTTCCATTTTCCTCCCTTTTCGGGTTACTAGTAAACTCTACAATCCAGGGCTTGCTTTAATGCCATGTACTCTGGCTACATCTAACCATTCTCTGTCATTGAAATCTCAGAAAGTCATTAGGTGAAATTCTGCCCCTCATTCTTCTCCACTCTAGGTATTTAATACATTTGACTTTTATTTAAGGGGAAAAAAACTATCACTTGCACACCACTTTGCATGGTTAGTATCAAAAAGACAAAACATTACAAGTGTTGGCAAGGATGTGGAAAAGAGGGAATCCTCGTATGCTGTTGGTGGGAATGTAAATTAATACAGCCATTATGGAAAACAGTATGGAAGCTTTTCAGAAAACCAAAGTAGAACTACCATATGATACAGTATTCCCACTTCTAAGCATGTATCAAAATGATATGAAATTAGTTTATTGAAGAAGTATCTGTATGCCCATGTTAAGTACAGCATTATTCACAATAGCTAAAATATGGAAACAACCTAGGTGTCTATCATCAGATGAATGGATAAAGTGGTAAATACACAATGGAATACTATTCCCCTTTTAAAAAGGTGGAAATCCTGTCATTTGTGACAACATGGATGAACCAGGAGGACATTATGCCAGGTGAAATAAGCCAGGCACAGAAAGTCAAATCCCGCATAATCTCACTTATCTGTAGAATCTAAGAAAGTTGAACTCACATAGAGAGGAGAAAGGTGGCTACCAGAGGCCCAGAGGTGGGGGATGTGGGGTTAAGGAAAGAGGAGATGTTGATCAAAAGGTACAAAGTTGTAGTTAGGAGGAGGAAGTGCTAATTATCTATTCCACAGAATGGTTTGACTATAATAAATAATAATGCATTGCACATTTCAAAATTGCTAAGAGGGTAGATTTCAAATGTTTTCACCACAAAAAAATAAATACAGGAGGTGTTGGATTTCTTAATTAGCCTGATTTGATCATTCCACATTATAAACCTATTATCAAAACATCACATTATACCCTATAAGTATGTACAATTATTATTTATCAATTAAAAAAATAAAATTTAAAATCTGGAATAAAAATATCTATCTTACTTGGTTGTGCTCTAGAGTTTCGAAAAGTTGTTCGTCAGACTTCAGTAATGGGATACCTGTTCGATAGTGAACTTCATAAGAGAACTCCATGGTTGCCCAGGTCTGACTGATTTCAGTAATAACCTAGTAATCAACAGTATAAATTAAGTTATATGGACAAATGTTTAACGTCAACTTTCTATGCTATTATATGAAATTATTTTAATGTGGTTTTTTTTTTTTTTACTTTCCAAAAAAGCAGACCGACACTAAATCTTATTGGCTTCTTTTTTTCTCTAAATCATACATGGTGATGAGGTTTGGGAAATGAATTTTACCATACTAATATCAACCTTCTGTTGAATCTGAATTCTACATTCTTCACCAAAACATCATTTGAGAATAGGAAGGGACAATTATCTAAATTGTTTGGTAGATATTATACAGACATCAGCTAGCATGAGATAGGTAGTGCCCTGAATGTGAATCTTAGTCTCCTGTGTGAATTTTGGTAAGTTAATTACCTCTCCATACCTCAGTTTCCCCATTTGTAAAATAAGGATAATAAAATTACTTAGTTCAGAGGAGTAAATGAGTTAATATAAATAAAGCAGGTAGGATGGTACTTGCTACAAAGTGAAGGACACAATATTTCCTGCTGTCATCAATATCATCAACAGGGCTACCCTCCTGTTTGACAATTTACGATGACTTAGAATGATTCTGTGTGCTGCCCAGCTCGCCTACCTAATAAGCAGCAAAGAATCTACTAGAACTTGTGAACCCACACCCCTAGGGCATCAAGAGAACCTCTCTGGTCAGCTTCTACACCAACACCCCAAATCAGCCTAGTAGGAAAGACACAGCCCCAAGGACACTACCCTCTCGGTCCCCAGTTCTTTCACAGCTTTGTCCACAATCCTTTGGACATCATCTTCCACTCTGTGTAACTGCAGTGCTAATAAATCTGCCAAAGTTGTGGCTTCACTTATTGAAAACTTGACCTGCTTAGGGGGGAAAAGGTAGACTTTGTATTCCATATACATAAATGGTTCCTTTTATCTAATTCATTTCTAGAGAAATGAATTGTACCTAAAGTATACTCGAGCTAGATGCTGAGTATAGCTCTAGCTTTCAAAGGTGGGAATAATCCAAGACATTCCTTTTTAGCTCACAATTACTCAGGCATCACTTGCTGGAAGCAAGTGCCAAGGTATAGCCATGTTCATGCCATACTATTCGCTTTTGTTTCATGTCCTTCCCTTGTCAGCACGTTTTTTATCTCCTTTCCCCATTAAATCCATTTTTAAAGAGCATCTCATTGTTCATTTATTATAATTTGGTTGAAATCCCAGGAATCAGGTAGTAGCTCATTTATTTATTCCTAACGAACCTTATTCACTGAACATAATTCCTAGCTGCTTCTGTAATTTAACCTAGTTTTATCACTAATTTAATCTAAGTTCCTCGCCAAAAACTGCTCTTATTCAGTGTCATGATTCATATTTACTATGTGAAAAGTAATTCACATTTATTTCCTCCTCATATTGACTCATCCCACCCCACTCTAGTATTTTGTTCTTAGAAGCTTCCAGCTCACTCATGTCTTTTATAAATGAAGAGCTGATCTGCCCATGCATTTGCATGAAAGTCATTTTCTTTCTTCCTTCTGCTAAGAATATGCAGTCTCTGCTTCTTGGACTCTGCATCTTTCTCTGGCTCCCCTACCCTCTAACATCCCTTGGCACCATCCACCTCTCTGCACAGAGGGACCAAACATCCCAGTTGGCCCAGGACAAAGGAGTTTCTAAGATAAAAGACTTTTGGTGCTAAAACCTGAACATGGAAAGTCCTAGGCAAACAAGATGAGTTGGTTAGACTATCTTGGCATCAGTTTTGACCTCCTGCCAGAGCTGATAGAAGTCAAGGAGCCAGCTCTGTCCTTAGAGAAAGAATGAGTAGGAATGTGCCACAGGGCTGCTCTGATGACTTGTGTGATTTGAGTGCTGTACATTGATGCTATCCCAGGTGACAAACAGAGATGAATCCAGCCTCTGCCCTACTGTTCTGAGGATGTCCTAGAGGAAGTTATCTTTTCCCAACATTATCTACCAGAGTAGATGACACTTCCACCTTGCAGAAAGGCATAATCACAGGCAAGCTGAGACTGTGGGGAAGCAAAGGTTATTGGTATATATAGGAAGAGGGGTTGGAGAGCTGGGCACACAGTCTACTTAGTACATACTAAAAGATTCAATAAAGATTTTCTGAACTAAGAAATCAGTCCATTACAAAGAGTCTGAATAGGCTTGGCGCTTGTGGCTCAGTGGGCTAAGGCACCAGCCACGTACACCTGAGCTGGCGGGTTTGAATCCAGCCCAGTCCGCCAAACAACAATGATGGCTGCAACCAAAAAAAAATGGCCGGGCGTTGTGGCGGGCGCCTGTAGTCCCAGCTACTTGGGAGGTGGAGGCAAGAGACTTGCTGGAGCCCAGGAATTGGAGGTTGCTGTGAGCTGTGATGCCATAGCACTCTATCCAGGGTAACAGGTTGCGGCTCTGTCTCAAAAAAAAAAAAAAAAAAAAGTCTGAACATACAATATCTAAAAGATTCTGTGAAACATTATTATAATAATTACAGCTTCAGGAATCTGTTATTGAGATTCAAACAGGGATTATTCAAACCCGACCTCAGCCAAACTGCAACAAAAAATAGCCACGATTGTGGCAGGCACCTGTAGTCACAGCTACTCTGAAGGCTGATGCAAGAGAATCGCCTAAGCCCAGGAGTTGGAGGTTGCTGTGAGCTGTGTGATGCCACAGCACTCTACTGAGGGCGATAAAGTAAGCCGCTGTCTCTACACACACACACAAAAGATCTTGGTTTGCCTAAAGAAAAGCAAGCGTACCACACAGACACACACACACACACACACAACTTCCTTTCACATATTTTAAATTCATAAAGGTCACTTTCCTTGAAAAATAAAGTGTACGGTTGATGCATTTACTTTACAATAGATACGTTAATTGAAAGCCAAGAAAAAGAGAACCTCGCTAGTGCATGGACAAAGGAGAAACCATTTTATGTCTTTCAATAACATTGAAACCATCAAAAGACCATCCAAAAAGATGCCATTATGAAATAAATTATGTGGGCAAAGAAATCACTATTTCCAAATTTGACTTTCCCCACATTCACTTTTATACTTTCGGATCCTCTCCACAAAAAGAAAGATTCTTTGCAGGCATTTGGTGCTCTATAAGATGCTTTCATATTATCTCACTTGCTCCTTTAAAAAGCCCTCTCATTATATTAATAAAAAGGAAAACTCAGATGAGAGAGGTTAAGTGACTGCTTGAAGTCACATAGCCAGTAAGAGATAAAAAGGGATTGAGTAGGGAATTTGGGTGTCCAGTTCACTGCTCCTCTCAAAAAGCATGATCTCTTGCATTTGGCAAGAAATCTCATCACAAATTCCACTCCATTCTAAATGATGGAAACCAAGGAATGACACTTTCACAAAAATATTCAATTAAGGAGACCCAGGATACTGACCCCAACAGTCTTCATCAGCTGGCGCCAATGCCTGTCCCTGAGGGCAGGGTTCTGTAACTCTGTGATGGCTCTCAGGGAGGTGGTCATGTCCTTTACTGTGCCTGCCAGGCCTGCATATGCTTCCCAGACACGAACTTCCTTGTCTAGTGACCAGATTTCCTAAAGAAAAGTGGGAAAAACCCCAGCTCCCTAGATATAATGATACCATTATATAATTTGCCTCCTTTGGAAGAAATACACATTTCCCCATCCCTGGGTGAAGAAAAAGTGAAAGTATTTAAATGCCCAGCTAAGGACCAAAACCAGAGAAATGAAAAGGGATCCGCTTGGCTGTATATTATGAGTCCACTATATACAAGCCACTTGCATACACTGGTGCATTATTCACAAGATCTAACTCAATGTCCTATAAGGAAACCCACAGGATATTAAATGTAGATAAGTAACAGAGTTCACAGGACACATGCAATGAAGGATGTTTCCTCTAGAAACATAAAAACAGATTATTATCTAGAATACTAAAACCCCCTTTGAGTATCTGACTCATTTATAAAGTAGCCTTGTGGCTCGGCACCTGTGGCTCAATGGGCTAAAGCACCAGCCACGTACACCTGAGCTGGCGGGTTTGAATCCATCCTGGCCCACCAAACAACAATGGCTGCAACCAAAAAACGGTCAGGTATTGTGGCCAGCACCTGTAGTCCCAGCTACTTGGGAGGCAGAGGTAGGAGACTCACTTGAGGCCAGGAATTAGAGGTTGCTGTGAGCTGTAATGCCACAGTACTCTATCCAGGGGGACAGCTTGAGGCTCTGTCTCAAAATATATATATACGTATATAAAGTAGCCTTGAAATTTTGGTTACCTTTCAGTGTCTATTCCGTGGAACTTAAATATTTCATGCTTTTAAGATGTCAAATAACATCCTTGACTTGGCCCATGAAAAAAAATCCACAATTATGAATGAGAAAATCCATAACAAAACAACTAAATCTCAGCACAAAGTAAAGGATACTGACAATGGTTTAAGAAAAAATATATAAAATAATACTTTGTTGGGGAGGATTCAAGTTGTCACTCTGAAATGAGGTAACCAACAGTAGAGAAGGCAAGTAGGGAGCACATAGAGTGAGATACAGCAAACCCATGACATCCAAAAGAATAAAGAGATGTATCAGTTAGGGTCTTGGGTACTGGAATTATATGGCAGAAAATGCTTGACACAGTAGGTAGGAGGTACCCACAAGTCTGAATCAGGTATAAGAAAATTCTGGAGTGGGATGAAATCCAAAGTCCCTGCCACTTTTTAACTGCCTTTCACTTCTATGTGGTTTGTCTTTATCCAAAGATATTCCACTCTGCTCAGAGGAAATGTGGATATGGAAAGTAGGTTTCGAAGCTAGAGTCAAGCAAGCTCAGTTCTGTGTATATTGAGCCTGCTTGGGAAACTGGAATAATTGAACCAAGGCAATACTCCATATAAACCCAGAAGTGGCACACTCTTATGAATTGCCCCCAAATTCCAGAACCAAAAAGTATTGCTTATGATTGCTATGGAAGGAAATAAAAAAATTTGCATAAGCCCTGATAATCTTTCTCTCCACTCTACACAGTCATAGGAAGCTCATGATAGAGTGTCTTCTCATAAATTCATTAGCCCTAATATGCTTTTATGAACTCATTCACAGAAAGGTAGGCTTGATTAGGACAGCAACTGGCTCAGAGTGAAAAAATACTGTCTGATATCATTCTGTTGGAAGTAAATAAGGACATGCAGCCCCACACACCAGATACTGGATTAGAGAAGATGGAAGGAGGTGGCGCTGGGGAAGATAAATCGCTATAACAGACAGTTTTATGGAACTCGCCTTGGCAAACCTTCTGAGTTCTGCATCCATCTGTTCCACATTAATCTCTCTCCACTGGGTTTTAGTCCAATTATCAATGCTTCTCTGAAAATGCACGAGCAGATAAAAGTGTCAACAACATTTGGTGAAAACAAGTCTCTGAAGCAAAATATACACACTGATGATACACAGTGACTCTATCATCCCATGGAAAGTCAATTTTTAAAATACTAACTGCACTTGTCAAAACTTCCCTATCACCAAAACAAAAAAGTTGTCAGAACATGTCAAGCTTAAGGCTAAAACACTGTGATACATCAATTTCTAGTAGCAATGATAAATTCCATACACACACCATCATTATCACTTAATCCTGTGTACTTTGGATCAATTGAGAAGTATATTACTATTAAGTAACAGACTTTTATAATTCTACACATAAAATGAGCTTTTACAAGACTACCCTCACTTGTGGTAAACGAAATTCTCATTAACCATTTCTTGACCATATTTTATATCTTGTTAATATATTTCTATATGGCTTCCAGCTAACTTAACAAAATTATGTATAATACACAAAACACCCAGTTCTCTAGACCTGATTTCTCCACTTTTTAATTTGATTAACCACATACAAATCAATTTTAGTAAGGGGATACATGCACACACATATGAACATGGTATATACATGAGATGGTATGTACAGGTATTCTTGTTTATGTAACATATATTTATATATTCTACAATTCCTCAAAAGTATTTGAAGCAGTCAGTTCGTTGTACAACATTTTGTCCTGAACCAAAAACAAAAACAACTGACATTCAGGGAAGAATCTTCTACTAACAGATAGATAAACTCCAAATCTGGGCACAGGGAGGGAATATAATGTCCACATACTTCAAGACATTATAAAACACAAATAGAAGACATAGACTCTAAAAATTACATATTTATACCAAAGAACTACTGGTATAAGGGAAGGGGAAAAAAAGGCATACTTCTAGAAAACACAGATATCTTACTCTGACATAAATAATGACATCCCAGAGTCCCTTAAGTAATTTTATTTCTTTGCGACACTGCTTCATTTGTTTGTATTCTGGGAGAGCCACTTCAAAAAGATGAGTAGATTCTTGCATTTGTAACATTTCTTCTTCTAATGCCTCAAGCTCTTGATTTGCCTAAGGAGAAAACACACAGTTTCCCACAAACTGCCAGGGAAAGAGAAGCCACACAGCTCTCCAACTCCAGCTATCTCAGCATTTCACACTTGATTTTAAAAAGAAAATTAAAAAACAAAAAAACAAACAATCAAATTATTTGCAAACTAGATGAGCAAACTCATGCTGCTGAAAAAGTGAGAAGAGACTATTAACAAATACAATAATGGTACCAATACTCTCCCTATGCACGTATTTCAGCAAAATTTCCTTTGCTGTCAGATTTTTTTTTTAATGAGGATTATATCTTTTTTTCTTTTACTTTAGGTATATTTTTTTTAATTGAATCATAGCTGTGTACATTAGTTCAATCATGGAGTACAGTGTGCAGGCTTAGATTTTTTATGAATATAATTTTTACTTTTGATTTTCATTGTTTAACTGGAGCCTCTGCTGAGAAGCAAAAAGTGAGGCTCTAGAAACTTCTGCTTAAGAATAAATTACCCTTTTAATAATCACTTAGTTTTTTAAAGAACCTTCAGAATTTTTTAAAAAGCCTAAGATTTTTAAAAGTACCAAATATCCTCAAGAAAATTCATGAAATAAAACACTGGAGCTAAAAAACAATGCCTAGAATGAAAATTTCATATGATTATCTTTGCCAAGTTTCAGCTACCATCCCACCTGTGTATTAATAGAATAGCTAACATTATAGACCAAATATAAGCTAACTCATTTTACTAACAAAGTATACTTTATTTACATGGTGAACTGTCAGGTCCCATCTGGGGTGCCACTTGTCACAGCCCAGGGACGCTGGATCTCCAGCCCAACCCAGAACCTCGTTGGAGCCTGGATGCTAAGTCTCCAGCCCATGAAACTGTCTGGACACGGACCGCTGAGCCAGCTTTCTCAGGCTAGGTCTCATTCAGGTCTCGGGTGCCGAAGCACCCTAGAAGTCACAGTCAATATTAGTAGGAGCGAGCATCTCAGCAGCAGTCTGTCAGTCTTAGTCTGTCTGTCCCCCAGCAGCTTCTCCTGAGTTTATTTATAGAAATAATACACCACAGGTATGGAGACTGCTATGCAATAATGTCGACGTTATTATCACCTGCTCTTATATGCTCTCATGCTTTTTTTTTTTTTTTTTTTATTGAATCATAGTTGTGTACATTAGTTCAACCATGGGGTACAGTGTGGGGGCTTCACATGCAATCTGAGATATTTTATCAACCTGATTGACATACCATTCATGATATTTTCTCGTTTACTA